>CAAHFI010382145.1:0-166587 GCA_900893395.1 Euglena gracilis
ATGCGCACAGTTTAGGTGTTATGCTTTTATCCCTGATCTTGTGAATTCTTTTCATTCACAAGAAATAACTTAGCTTAATTCCTAGTGTAAATTTTCCGTACTTTAACGTGTGGCTGGGACAATTTTTTTATTTTTAATTAAAATACCGTATAAATTTTAAAAAATAAAAAAATCAAAAGGAAAATTTTTTATTTTTCAAAGATCACTATTATCTTTTATTATTATAGAATACCTTTGATAAGGGTAGGGTCGTGGATTGAATCCTTGTATTAGCCAAATATTTCTTTTCTTTAAAATCCTAAGGCGTAGGTCTCCAAAACCTGATGTAGTAGGTTCGAATCCTACAAAGCGCGCTTTTAGTGCACATTATAGTAAATGTGCCCCTTGCTTGGTCACCAAGAGGGTGAGAGGATTTGACCAACTTTGATGTTTTGGAAATGACGAGTTTGATCCTTGCTCAGGGTGAACGCTGGCGGTATGCTTAACACATGCAAGTTGAACGAAATTACTAGCAATAGTAATTTAGTGGCGGACGGGTGAGTAATATGTAAGAATCTGCGCTTGGGTGAGGAATAACAGATGGAAACGTTTGCTAATGCCTCATAATTTACTAGATCTATGTGAGTAGCTAGTTAAAGAGAATTTCGCCTAGGCATGAGCTTGCATCTGATTAGCTTGTTGGTGAGGTAAAGGCTTACCAAGGCGACGATCAGTAGCTGATTTGAGAGGATGATCAGCCACACTGGGATTGAGAACGGAACAGACTTCTACGGAAGGCAGCAGTGAGGAATTTTCCGCAATGGGCGCAAGCCTGACGGAGCAATACCGCGTGAAGGAAGACGGCCTTTGGGTTGTAAACTTCTTTTCTCAAAGAAGAAGAAATGACGGTATTTGAGGAATAAGCATCGGCTAATTCCGTGCCAGCAGCCGCGGTAATACGGGAGATGCGAGCGTTATCCGGAATTATTGGGCGTAAAGAGTTTGTAGGCGGTCAAGTGTGTTTAATGTTAAAAGTCAAAGCTTAACTTTGGAAGGGCATTAAAAACTGCTAGACTTGAGTATGGTAGGGGTGAAGGGAATTTCCAGTGTAGCGGTGAAATGCGTAGAGATTGGAAAGAACACCAATGGCGAAGGCACTTTTCTAGGCCAATACTGACGCTGAGAAACGAAAGCTGAGGGAGCAAACAGGATTAGATACCCTGGTAGTCTTGGCCGTAAACTATGGATACTAAGTGGTGCTGAAAGTGCACTGCTGTAGTTAACACGTTAAGTATCCCGCCTGGGGAGTACGCTTGCACAAGTGAAACTCAAAGGAATTGACGGGGGCCCGCACAAGCGGTGGAGCATGTGGTTTAATTCGATGCAACACGAAGAACCTTACCAGGATTTGACAGGATCTAGGAGGAAGTTTGAAAGAACGCAGTACCTTCGGGTATCTAGACACAGGTGGTGCATGGCTGTCGTCAGCTCGTGTCGTGAGATGTTGGGTTAAGTCCCGCAACGAGCGCAACCCTTTTTTTTAATTAACGCTTGTCATTTAGAAATACTGCTGGTTATTACCGGAGGAAGGTGAGGACGACGTCAAGTCATCATGCCCCTTATATCCTGGGCTACACACGTGCTACAATGGTTAAGACAATAAGTTGCAATTTTGTGAAAATGAGCTAATCTTAAAACTTAGCCTAAGTTCGGATTGTAGGCTGAAACTCGCCTACATGAAGCCGGAATCGCTAGTAATCGCCGGTCAGCTATACGGCGGTGAATACGTTCTCGGGCCTTGTACACACCGCCCGTCACACCATGGAAGTCGGCTGTGCCCGAAGTTATTATCTTGCCTGAAAAGAGGGAAATACCTAAGGCCTGGCTGGTGACTGGGGTGAAGTCGTAACAAGGTAGCCGTACTGGAAGGTGTGGCTGGAACAACTCCCTTTAGTTTTTTAACTAAAAAAATGTATAGATTGGAAACAATGAAAAATAAAAAAAATAAGTAGGGAAACCTCTTATTTTTCCAAGAGGGCTATTAGCTCAGTTGGTTAGAGCATACCCTTGATAAGGGTAAGGTCGCTAGTTCAAGTCTAGCATGGCCCTCTTGGTTTTGGGGGTATAGCTCAGTTGGTAGAGCGCTGCCTTTGCAAGGCAGATGTCAGCGGTTCGAGTCCGCTTATCTCCAAAAAGGTTTTGATGTAGGTTCAAATGAACAAGGGCTTATGCGGGATTGCTTGGCATTTAGAGTCGAAGAAGGGCGTAGAAATTAACGATATGCTTTAGGGAGCTAAAGACGAGCTTTAATCTAAAGATTCCCGAATGGGGCAACCTATTACTTTAACATTACAATGAAATGGTATACAAATAATGTAGAGAACTTGGTGAACTGAAACATCTTAGTAGCCGAAGGAAAAGAAAGCAAAAGCGATTTTCTTATTAGTGGCGAGCTAACGGAAATCAGCCTAAACCTTTATGGGTGTTGTGGGTATATTATAATTACTGAAAAAGATAGAGAATTTGTTGAAAACAAAATCAAAGAGGGTTTTAAATCCCGTATTTGTTTTTAAAAAGTAATTTTTGATTTTCCCGAGTAGCATAGAGCACGTGGAATTCTGTGTGAATCAGCGAGGACCATCTCGTAAGGCTAAATACTCCTAAATGACCGATAGTGTACGAGTACCGTGAGGGAAAGCTGAAATAGAACACTGAGAAGTGAGTGAAATAGAATATGAAAGCATAAGTTTACAAGCAGTAGGAGATCTATTTAAAGATTGACTGTGTGCCTGTTGAAGAATGAGCCGGCGACTTATAGGTGATGGCAAGGTTAAGGTTTTTCCGGAGCCATAGTGAAATCGAGCTTAAATAAAGCGAAAAACTTTCTTCTTGAAAGTTTATGTCATTGCTTATAGACCCGAACCCAGGTGATCTAATCATGGTCAGGTTGAAGTTTTGGTAAAACAGAATGGAGGACCGAACCCACCAATGTTGAAAAATTGGGGGATGAACTGTGATTAGGGGAGAAATTCCAATCGAACTTGGAGCTAGCTGGATCTCTTCGAAATGCGTTGAGGCGCAGCGTTTAATTATGGTAAACATTAGGGGTAAAGCACTGTTTCGATGCGGGCTATGAAAATGGTACCAAGTTGTGGCAAACTCTGAATACTAAGTTATATTTCAATTAATCAGTGAGACAGTGGGGGATAAGCTTCATTGTCAAGAGGGAAGCAGCCCAGATCACTACTTAAGGCCCCTAAATAATTACTAAGTGGTAAAGGATGTACTATTACATAGACAACCAGGAGGTTGGCTTAGAAGCAGCCATTCCTTTAAAAAGTGCGTAATAGCTTACTGGTCAAGTGATAGTGCGCCGAAAATGAACGGGACTAAGTAATTTGCCGAAGGTGTGAGAGAAATCGGTAGAAGAGCGTTCTGTGTTGAAGAGAAGGAATAGTGAAAATAGTTCTGGATTAAACAGAAGTGAGAATGTCGGCTTAAGTAACGAAAACATTGGTGAAAATCCTATGCTCCGAAAACCTAAGGTTTCCTTAGCCAGGTTCGTCCTCTAAGGGTTAGTCAGGTCCTAAAATAAGGTTTAACAACGTAAATTGATGGATGACAGGTTAATATTCCTGTACCGAATGCTCACTTGTAAGGAGTGACGAAAAAGGCTAGATCGGCCACGTGATGGTTTGTGGTTTAAGGGTTCAAGAGGTATCAAATATTAAAAAAAATATTTTGTCTTAAGGCCTGAATAGTATAAATACTACGGTATTGAAAGTGATTGATGTCATGTTTCCAAGAAAAACTTTTGTTTATGTATAGTGAGCTCGCCTGTACCGTAAACTGACACAGGTAGGTTAGTAGAATATACTAAGGAGCGCGAGATAACTCTTTCTAAGGAACTCGGCAAAATGACTTCGTAACTTCGGAAGAAGAAGTACCTCTAATGAGGTGGCAGAAAAGAGGTCCAAGCGACTGCTTACCAAAAGCACAGGTCTCCGCGAAGTTGAAAAACGATGTATGGGGGCCGAGGCCTGCTCAGTGCAGGAAGGTTAAAGAAATTGGTTAGCGTAAGCAAAGCTAGTGACTGAAGCCCCTGTGAACAGCGGCAATAACTATAATTGTCCTAAGGTAGCGAAATTCCTTGTCGGGTAAGTTCCGACCCGCACGAAAGGCTTAACGATTTGGACACTGTCTCAGAAAGAGACTCGGTGAAATAGAATTGACTGTGAAGATGCGGTCTACTTGCACTTGGACAGAAAGACCCTATGAAGCTTTACTGTATCCTGAAATTGGTTTCGGGCTTTTTTTGCGCAGAATAGGTGGGAGGCTATGATCTTGTCTTTTGGGATACGGGGAGCCGAAAAATGAGATACCACTCTGAGAAAGCTAGAAATCTAATCTTAATCTTATGTACAATCATGATAATTGACAGTTTCAGGTGGGCAGTTTTACTGGGGCGGTAGCCTCCTAAAAAGTAACGGAGGCGTACAAAGGTTTTCTCAGGCTAGACGGAAATTAGTTGTGGAGTGTAAAGGCATAAGAAAGCTTGACTGTGAGACTTATAAGTCAAACAGAGACTAAAGTCGGTCTTAGTGACCCGACGGTGCTGTATGGAAAGGCCGTCGTAAACAGATAAAAGTTACTCTAGGGATAACAGGCTGATCTCCCCCAAGAGTTCACATCGACGGGGAGGTTTGGCACCTCGATGTCGGCTCATCGCAACCTGGGGCGGTAGTACGTCCCAAGGGTTGGGCTGTTCGCCCATTAAAGCGGTACGTGAGCTGGGTTCAGAACGTCGAGAGACAGTTCGGTCCATATCCGGTGTGAGCGTTAGAGTATTGAAAGGCGCTTTCCTTAGTACGAGAGGACCGGGAAGGACGCACCACTGATGTACCAGTTTTTGTGCCAACAGAATACGCTGGGTAGTCAAGTGCGGAGTGGATAACTGCTGAAAGCATATAAGTAGGAAGCCCACCTTAAGATAAGTACTCTTCATAGGTCACGGTAAGACGAACCGTTTGATAGGTATTAGGTGTACAATTGGTAACAATTTTAGCCGAGATATACTAACCGACCGAAAATTTTTTCCTATATGAAAACAAAACATTTATTTTTACTTGTCACTTTTTTAAGATTTAAAAGTTTCTTGAATGAACTTTTATTTTAGGGTGCTCTTGTCTTTATGGATCCACTTAAAACATTTCGAACTTGCAAGTTAAACATAAAGGGTAAATAGATACTTGAAAGGTTACTTTCCGGGAAAAGATTTTAGTGCCCTTATGGGAAGTTTAATTTATTTAATTGTCTCTTAGTGAGTTTATTTATTAATATTAACTCGATTTTCGAGTAATTTTTATGACTGCCGTTACGTTAGTGTTTTATTGCATGGATAAATGTATTGTGGTATAATTAAACCAAGGAATTTGTCAAACCACGTTTCCTTTAAGTTTGAATTTTTTTTGGCCAAAACATGATGCTTCGGAAAAAATAAGACAATCTGTTTATAGAAATCAGTGAATTTCGTAATATTTTTCTTTTAAAATTTTAAACGATATGAATAATATCCTCGAGTGTTTGGAAAATGACTATGTTTCTTCGCTAATATAAAAGATTAATCACAAAATTCAACAAGATAGGTTGAATCATAGTGAGAATATTAGGTAATCTTCTGATAAGAGTTTTATTTTGTTGTACATTATAGTTATTGCTACTTTGTATTTGGTTCTTTGTGTTATGTGTGTGCTTTTTAGTTGTAAATCTTTTGCTAGTAAGAAGCGTGTCGTTCATTGTCGATTTGGACGAATATTTATAAAATGCTACAAGAGACCAAAATGTCTTTATACTTCTTATATTGCTGCTGAGTACCCTATATTTTGTGATATTGAAAAATATTAAGGTAAGGTTCCTAGACTTTCATACGTAAATGCTCATGCGCACAGTTTAGGTGTTATGCTTTTACCCTGATCTTGTGAATTCTTTTCATTCACAAGAAATAACTTAGCTTAATTCCTAGTGTAAATTTTTCCGTACTTTAACGTGTGGCTGGGACAATTTTTTTATTTTTAATTAAAATACCGTATAAATTTTAAAAAATAAAAAAATCAAAAGGAAAATTTTTTATTTTTCAAAGATCACTATTATCTTTTATTATTATAGAATACCTTTGATAAGGGTAGGGTCGTGGATTGAATCCTTGTATTAGCCAAATATTTCTTTTCTTTAAAATCCTAAGGCGTAGGTCTCCAAAACCTGATGTAGTAGGTTCGAATCCTACAAAGCGCGCTTTTAGTGTACACATTATAGTAAATGTGCCCCTTGCTTGGTCACCAAGAGGGTGAGAGGATTTGACCAACTTTGATGTTTTGGAAATGACGAGTTTGATCCTTGCTCAGGGTGAACGCTGGCGGTATGCTTAACACATGCAAGTTGAACGAAATTACTAGCAATAGTAATTTAGTGGCGGACGGGTGAGTAATATGTAAGAATCTGCGCTTGGGCGAGGAATAACAGATGGAAACGTTTGCTAATGCCTCATAATTTACTAGATCTATGTGAGTAGCTAGTTAAAGAGAATTTCGCCTAGGCATGAGCTTGCATCTGATTAGCTTGTTGGTGAGGTAAAGGCTTACCAAGGCGACGATCAGTAGCTGATTTGAGAGGATGATCAGCCACACTGGGATTGAGAACGGAACAGACTTCTACGGAAGGCAGCAGTGAGGAATTTTCCGCAATGGGCGCAAGCCTGACGGAGCAATACCGCGTGAAGGAAGACGGCCTTTGGGTTGTAAACTTCTTTTCTCAAAGAAGAAGAAATGACGGTATTTGAGGAATAAGCATCGGCTAATTCCGTGCCAGCAGCCGCGGTAATACGGGAGATGCGAGCGTTATCCGGAATTATTGGGCGTAAAGAGTTTGTAGGCGGTCAAGTGTGTTTAATGTTAAAAGTCAAAGCTTAACTTTGGAAGGGCATTAAAAACTGCTAGACTTGAGTATGGTAGGGGTGAAGGGAATTTCCAGTGTAGCGGTGAAATGCGTAGAGATTGGAAAGAACACCAATGGCGAAGGCACTTTTCTAGGCCAATACTGACGCTGAGAAACGAAAGCTGAGGGAGCAAACAGGATTAGATACCCTGGTAGTCTTGGCCGTAAACTATGGATACTAAGTGGTGCTGAAAGTGCACTGCTGTAGTTAACACGTTAAGTATCCCGCCTGGGGAGTACGCTTGCACAAGTGAAACTCAAAGGAATTGACGGGGGCCCGCACAAGCGGTGGAGCATGTGGTTTAATTCGATGCAACACGAAGAACCTTACCAGGATTTGACAGGATCTAGGAGGAAGTTTGAAAGAACGCAGTACCTTCGGGTATCTAGACACAGGTGGTGCATGGCTGTCGTCAGCTCGTGTCGTGAGATGTTGGGTTAAGTCCCGCAACGAGCGCAACCCTTTTTTTTAATTAACGCTTGTCATTTAGAAATACTGCTGGTTATTACCGGAGGAAGGTGAGGACGACGTCAAGTCATCATGCCCCTTATATCCTGGGCTACACACGTGCTACAATGGTTAAGACAATAAGTTGCAATTTTGTGAAAATGAGCTAATCTTAAAACTTAGCCTAAGTTCGGATTGTAGGCTGAAACTCGCCTACATGAAGCCGGAATCGCTAGTAATCGCCGGTCAGCTATACGGCGGTGAATACGTTCTCGGGCCTTGTACACACCGCCCGTCACACCATGGAAGTCGGCTGTGCCCGAAGTTATTATCTTGCCTGAAAAGAGGGAAATACCTAAGGCCTGGCTGGTGACTGGGGTGAAGTCGTAACAAGGTAGCCGTACTGGAAGGTGTGGCTGGAACAACTCCCTTTAGTTTTTTAACTAAAAAAATGTATAGATTGGAAACAATGAAAAATAAAAAAAATAAGTAGGGAAACCTCTTATTTTTCCAAGAGGGCTATTAGCTCAGTTGGTTAGAGCATACCCTTGATAAGGGTAAGGTCGCTAGTTCAAGTCTAGCATGGCCCTCTTGGTTTTGGGGGTATAGCTCAGTTGGTAGAGCGCTGCCTTTGCAAGGCAGATGTCAGCGGTTCGAGTCCGCTTATCTCCAAAAAGGTTTTGATGTAGGTTCAAATGAACAAGGGCTTATGCGGGATTGCTTGGCATTTAGAGTCGAAGAAGGGCGTAGAAATTAACGATATGCTTTAGGGAGCTAAAGACGAGCTTTAATCTAAAGATTCCCGAATGGGGCAACCTATTACTTTAACATTACAATGAAATGGTATACAAATAATGTAGAGAACTTGGTGAACTGAAACATCTTAGTAGCCGAAGGAAAAGAAAGCAAAAGCGATTTTCTTATTAGTGGCGAGCTAACGGAAATCAGCCTAAACCTTTATGGGTGTTGTGGGTATATTATAATTACTGAAAAAGATAGAGAATTTGTTGAAAACAAAATCAAAGAGGGTTTTAAATCCCGTATTTGTTTTTAAAAAGTAATTTTTGATTTTCCCGAGTAGCATAGAGCACGTGGAATTCTGTGTGAATCAGCGAGGACCATCTCGTAAGGCTAAATACTCCTAAATGACCGATAGTGTACGAGTACCGTGAGGGAAAGCTGAAATAGAACACTGAGAAGTGAGTGAAATAGAATATGAAAGCATAAGTTTACAAGCAGTAGGAGATCTATTTAAAGATTGACTGTGTGCCTGTTGAAGAATGAGCCGGCGACTTATAGGTGATGGCAAGGTTAAGGTTTTTCCGGAGCCATAGTGAAATCGAGCTTAAATAAAGCGAAAAACTTTCTTCTTGAAAGTTTATGTCATTGCTTATAGACCCGAACCCAGGTGATCTAATCATGGTCAGGTTGAAGTTTTGGTAAAACAGAATGGAGGACCGAACCCACCAATGTTGAAAAATTGGGGGATGAACTGTGATTAGGGGAGAAATTCCAATCGAACTTGGAGCTAGCTGGATCTCTTCGAAATGCGTTGAGGCGCAGCGTTTAATTATGGTAAACATTAGGGGTAAAGCACTGTTTCGATGCGGGCTATGAAAATGGTACCAAGTTGTGGCAAACTCTGAATACTAAGTTATATTTCAATTAATCAGTGAGACAGTGGGGGATAAGCTTCATTGTCAAGAGGGAAACAGCCCAGATCACTACTTAAGGCCCCTAAATAATTACTAAGTGGTAAAGGATGTACTATTACATAGACAACCAGGAGGTTGGCTTAGAAGCAGCCATTCCTTTAAAAAGTGCGTAATAGCTTACTGGTCAAGTGATAGTGCGCCGAAAATGAACGGGACTAAGTAATTTGCCGAAGGTGTGAGAGAAATCGGTAGAAGAGCGTTCTGTGTTGAAGAGAAGGAATAGTGAAAATAGTTCTGGATTAAACAGAAGTGAGAATGTCGGCTTAAGTAACGAAAACATTGGTGAAAATCCTATGCTCCGAAAACCTAAGGTTTCCTTAGCCAGGTTCGTCCTCTAAGGGTTAGTCAGGTCCTAAAATAAGGTTTAACAACGTAAATTGATGGATGACAGGTTAATATTCCTGTACCGAATGCTCACTTGTAAGGAGTGACGAAAAAGGCTAGATCGGCCACGTGATGGTTTGTGGTTTAAGGGTTCAAGAGGTATCAAATATTAAAAAAAATATTTTGTCTTAAGGCCTGAATAGTATAAATACTACGGTATTGAAAGTGATTGATGTCATGTTTCCAAGAAAAACTTTTGTTTATGTATAGTGAGCTCGCCTGTACCGTAAACTGACACAGGTAGGTTAGTAGAATATACTAAGGAGCGCGAGATAACTCTTTCTAAGGAACTCGGCAAAATGACTTCGTAACTTCGGAAGAAGAAGTACCTCTAATGAGGTGGCAGAAAAGAGGTCCAAGCGACTGCTTACCAAAAGCACAGGTCTCCGCGAAGTTGAAAAACGATGTATGGGGGCCGAGGCCTGCTCAGTGCAGGAAGGTTAAAGAAATTGGTTAGCGTAAGCAAAGCTAGTGACTGAAGCCCCTGTGAACAGCGGCAATAACTATAATTGTCCTAAGGTAGCGAAATTCCTTGTCGGGTAAGTTCCGACCCGCACGAAAGGCTTAACGATTTGGACACTGTCTCAGAAAGAGACTCGGTGAAATAGAATTGACTGTGAAGATGCGGTCTACTTGCACTTGGACAGAAAGACCCTATGAAGCTTTACTGTATCCTGAAATTGGTTTCGGGCTTTTTTTGCGCAGAATAGGTGGGAGGCTATGATCTTGTCTTTTGGGATACGGGGAGCCGAAAAATGAGATACCACTCTGAGAAAGCTAGAAATCTAATCTTAATCTTATGTACAATCATGATAATTGACAGTTTCAGGTGGGCAGTTTTACTGGGGCGGTAGCCTCCTAAAAAGTAACGGAGGCGTACAAAGGTTTTCTCAGGCTAGACGGAAATTAGTTGTGGAGTGTAAAGGCATAAGAAAGCTTGACTGTGAGACTTATAAGTCAAACAGAGACTAAAGTCGGTCTTAGTGACCCGACGGTGCTGTATGGAAAGGCCGTCGTAAACAGATAAAAGTTACTCTAGGGATAACAGGCTGATCTCCCCCAAGAGTTCACATCGACGGGGAGGTTTGGCACCTCGATGTCGGCTCATCGCAACCTGGGGCGGTAGTACGTCCCAAGGGTTGGGCTGTTCGCCCATTAAAGCGGTACGTGAGCTGGGTTCAGAACGTCGAGAGACAGTTCGGTCCATATCCGGTGTGAGCGTTAGAGTATTGAAAGGCGCTTTCCTTAGTACGAGAGGACCGGGAAGGACGCACCACTGATGTACCAGTTTTTGTGCCAACAGAATACGCTGGGTAGTCAAGTGCGGAGTGGATAACTGCTGAAAGCATATAAGTAGGAAGCCCACCTTAAGATAAGTACTCTTCATAGGTCACGGTAAGACGAACCGTTTGATAGGTATTAGGTGTACAATTGGTAACAATTTTAGCCGAGATATACTAACCGACCGAAAATTTTTTCCTATATGAAAACAAAACATTTATTTTTACTTGTCACTTTTTTAAGATTTAAAAGTTTCTTGAATGAACTTTTATTTTAGGGTGCTCTTGTCTTTATGGATCCACTTAAAACATTTCGAACTTGCAAGTTAAACATAAAGGGTAAATGGATACTTGGAAGGTTGCTTTCTGGGAAAAGCTTTTAGTGCCCTTATCGCGAGTTTATTTATTAATATTGAGTATGTTTTTGATTGATTTTTATGAATTTTGTCGATTTCTTTGTTAAAGTAGTTAAAATCTTTAAAGTTTTGATAAAAAATTTTTCTCTCAACAAGTTAAATAATAAAAAAACATCATGTTTGAACTTTTTGTAAAGAAATTTTTAAGACAATCTTTGAATAAAGAAAAAGTGACTCTTAAAAATTTGAACTCTAATACTTTTTTGGTTATGATTTTTTGTCAATTTAATAATTATTTATACTATTGCTTAAAATTTTTTCTAATATTGAGCTAGTTTAAACTTTGTTATTTTACTATAATACCATAAATTTGCCAAACTTTCCTATTACAAGAATTGAAGATTGTTATTTTTTCAAGTTAGGACAAAAATTGTACGTCAATTTTGTTAAAAATACTTTAATTTTTTATGGTTTATTTTCTCTATTGTATGTGTAACACTTGACCTATTTATATTAGTAAAAATGGTTCTAATTTTATCAAATTTCCATCTAATCAACTAAATATAGAATTAGAGCATCGTTTTCGTTATAAATTTCAATATAATATTTAATGAAAAAATTTTTTTAATAAAAGCCAAATTTTTATTAAATGGTAAGAACAAGTAATTTTTTTACAAAAAATATAAATTATTAAATTTTTAGAAAACTCCTATGATATGAAAAAAACAAGACAATAATTTTTTAGTATCAAATTTAATAAAGAGGCAAATTTTTCAATTTTTAAAGTTTTGAGTTAATAAAAACAATTTGTTCATATAATACCATTTTAATTTTTTCAACTTTTTTGAAAAACTAATAGTTTTATGTAGTGTAATATCAAAATTTATGTTATAAAAAAACTATTATTTAACAAGAGTTCGTTTATTTTTTTCGAAAATTTATTTATTTAACTCAGCATCTAATTTGTCTTTAATAATGGAGAGTAATGAAACTAAAAGAGAAGTAAGCATTAACAGGTTGGTTGCAAACTTCCGTAAGAAAGCCTTTGAAAATAAAGGATTAAAAAAGCTCGTTCTTGGTTAATTAATTTTGGCCATGAAAATAATGCGAAAAATAGTACTTCTGCAAAATTGTATAAACATCGAAGTAATTGTTTTAAAACATTATTTTTTTAAGGGAACTTTTTGTTTTATTAAATATTAAGGTTAGTTAATTTATATGCATTTAAAATTAATTTTAAAAAATCCATTATACTATTAATGTCAAATCAAAGAAACAGACTGTTTGAACTTTGTGAGAAATGGTAAATGGTTGTAGAGTACGCTCTAATTTATTAGATTTGTGAATTAATTCTTAACTTTGGTTTTATTTATTACAAATAAATAAATAATTTTTTTTGGTATGTTTATGTTAGATAAAAATTTTACTGATGATACAACGAAATAGTTTTCGCTCCTTTTTAAAAAAGGGTTTGGTAGAAGAGTTAAGAAAAATAAAAGATATAGCTCATGAAGGCTTTAGGATAAGCTTTCAAACAGATAATGTGAAATATAAAAAGCCTAAAATATCTGCTGAATTTGCATTGAAAAACGGGGAAACATACAGTTTATCTGTTCATATACCTGTTGAAGTTACCTATAATAATATGTTCCTTGTTAGGAGAGATTTTTATTATTTTTCCTATTAATTTTATAATATATTTTTCATTATAATAATAAGTTTTTTTTTAGCAAAAAAGAATTTATTATCTTATTAAATAAATATATATTATTTGCAAAAATTCCTTTAATGACTGAAAAAGGTACGTTTATTTTTAACGGTAATAAAAGAATTATGGATGTGGTTTATATTATTACTTTTAATTTTTTATTAATTATATTTATAAGTTAATTTTTTTTTAATTTTTAGGTTTGAGTTTTTTTAATTCATTTTTAACCAAATTATTCGTAGTCCTGGCGTTTATTTTGAAAAAAATCGTTATAATGATTCCATATTTGCGACGTTAATACCAACTTTTGGTAGTTGGTTAACTTTTAAAATTGATGTGCGTTTTTAAATGTTATTTAGTAATTTGGATTTTTAAATTATATTTTTACATTAAATTAAATTCTTTTTTAAAATTGAAAATTTTTTATATTTGGGTCAAGACGAGGGAATTTTCGTTAAAGTAGACAAAATAAAGACAGCTATACCTTTAATAAATTTTTTGAAATGCTTAGGCCTATCCCGAAAAAAATTTTTTTTGTATCTTAACGATCCTATTTTTATAGAAACGTTACAAGAAAGTGAGTCTTATGGTATTAGATTGGAATTTTTCGAATTTTATAAAATATTTTTTCCAAACGAAGTTAATGTTCGTTTTTTGAGATTTTTATATGTTTGATTTTATTATTTTATATTATTTTTTTAGTTAATAAGATATTAATATTTTTTTTATTTTTTCAGATGTTTTTTTATCTGAAAGGAAATGCCCGAAAATTTTTACGTTCAAAGTTTATGGATCTTGAGTTTATTCGTGTATTTTTTGTAATTTACAAAAGTTAAATTTTTTATAGATTATTTTAAAATTTTTTGATTTATTATTTTATGCCAGCATTATTAGCCGAGATTAAACACGTAAATATGATTTGGGTGAAGTAGGTCGCTTTAGGGTTAATACTAAAATTTATAGATCCGAATTTTTTCAAAGTAATAGAACTTTGCAACCCGAAGATGTTTTGGGTATAGCTCATTATTTGATTGAGTTAAAGAAAGGTTGGGAAATAATGAAGAATAATAGTATCTTTATTTGTTTGTTTATTTAAATTTATTAAAATTTTTATTTATTATAAAAATTTTTTAGCAATATTTTATTAATGATACCTTTTGATGAGATCGATGATTTAAAAAACAAATTAGTACGTAGTATAGGTGAACTTCTTCAAAGTCAATTCCGAATTATTTTAAATGAATTAGAATCTAGTTTAAAAGAAAAATTGATATTTCTTTATAAAAATCCTTCTGAAAAAACTTTTAGATTATCTAGATTTTTTAATTCTTACTTTATAACTAATCGTATTCGAAAGTTTTTTTCTGTTAATCCACTTTCTCAATTGTTAGATGATACAAATTCTTTGTCTGAGCTTACACATAAAAGGAAGTTAAGTCCCTTTGGTCCTAATGGTCTTAATAAAGAAAGAACAAAGTTAGATGTAAGAGAAATAAATACTAGTCAATATGGAAGGGTTTGTCCTATTGAGACAAGTGAGGGAAAAAATGCTGGTTTGATTTTATCTTTAGCAAAAGATGTAAGAGTTGATAAGTATGGATTTTTAGAAAGCCCTTTTTATAAGGTTTTGAGAGGAAAGATAGAAACCAATAAAGGAATTTATTTTATTTCTTCTGCGCAGGAAAAATATTTTACAGTAGCTCCGTTTGATGTCTTTAGAAGTTCTCAAAGTAATCTTTTAGATAAAAATAAGCTTCTAGGTGTTAAAAGAAGTAAAATTTTTTCATATTCTTTCTCAAAAAATATTGATTTTATAAGTATTTCAACAGATCAATTTACTTCATTAGGTACAGGCTTAGTTCCTTTTTTGGAGCATAACGATGCTAATAGGGTTCTTATGGGTTCAAACATGCAACGACAATCTCTTATTTTATTGGAAAAGGAAGTTCCTTTTATAAAAACTGGACGCGAGGCTTTAATTAATCGAGAAAGTGATGCCACGGTTTTAGCAAAAAGTAGTGGAAAAGTAATTTATTCTAGTTTAAAAAAAATAGTTATTCAAGAGGAAGAATATTGTGCTAATATTGAATTTTTTAATAAAAATTATTCTTTTTTTAATTTATTGGGGTGCTTAAATGAAATATCTCAAAAAAATTTTAAACTTATTAAAAAAGTTAACCAAAAAATTTATTTTTTAGAGTCTCCTAAGAAATCGAATCACGGTGTTTATATTCAGAAAATTCCTATTGTTCATGAAGGTGAGTGGGTTAGAAAAGGACAAATTATAGCTGATGGTATGAGTACATTAAGAGGTGGCATTTGTTTAGGAAAAAATGTTTTGGTCGCGTACCTTGGATGGGAAGGTTATAATTTTGAAGATGCCGTAATTATTAGTGAAAGGCTTGTTTTTGAAGATATTTTTACTTCTATACATATGAAAAAATTTAAAACTTTTATTGTAAATGATGAAAAAAAAGGTGTGCGAATTTAAATTTAGTTAATTTTGAAAATTTAATTCTTAATTTTATTTTTCGTAAATTTTGGTATAAATATTATTTAGAGATATTTAATTATAACTTTTATTTGTTTTTAAAATTATTAATTTTTTTTATAACTTTTTCAAAAATTTATATTTAGCTTTTTTTCATATTTCATTATTAATGAAAAATTAAATTCAATTAAAATTTTTTGATTTAAATGAAAAATGTTTATTTTATTTAATAAAGCTAAATCTATTATTAGTTTAGATGTTTAGTTTGAAAACGAATATTAATTTGTTAAGTTTTAAGAAAATATTAGTATGTTTATTCCTAATGCAAGTTTAAAAACTATTAAAAACTTGAAAAATAATGGTATTATTAAAATAGGTTCAGAGATTAAAGCACAGGATGTTTTAATTGGAAGAATTAAAGTTAAGTTAAAAAATACGCCAAAAAATAAAATGTTAATAGCATTTTTTGGCAATAAGGTACGAAAAGACGTTTCTTTACGTTCTCCTCGCTCTTTGGTAGGTATTGTTACAAGTGTTGAGATTTTATGTAAAAAGTCGAATTGTTCTGTTCTTATTCATGTTGCCGAAAAACGCAGAATACAAATAGGTGATAAAATTGCAGGACGGCATGGTAATAAAGGTATAATTTCGAAAATTGTTCCGTCTATAGATATGCCTTTTCTTCCTGATGGTACACCTGTTGATATGATTTTAAATCCTCTAGGCATACCATCTAGAATGAATGTTGGTCAAGTCTTTGAAAGTTTGTTAAACTTGTCTTCTTTATTTTTGAAAGAAAGGTATAAAATTCAACCTTTTGATGAAGTCCAAACAAGTATGAATTCAAAATCTTTTGTGTATAAAAAATTAAATGAAGCGCGTAAAAGAACTAAAAAAGATTGGCTTTTTAATCCAAATTATCCAGGAAAAGCCTTTTTATATGATGGTAGAAATTGTAGGCCTTTTGATCACCCTGTAGCTTTTGGTTATGCGTATATTTTAAAATTAATACATATGGTTAAAGACAAAATTCATGCGAGAGTTACCGGCCCTTATTCTTCAGTAACTCAACAACCTTTACGTGGAAAATCGAAAAATGGTGGACAAAGGTTTGGGGAAATGGAGGTTTGGGCTATAGAAGGATTTGGTGCTGCATATTTGTTGCAGGAGTTATTAACTATTAAATCTGATGATGTATTAAATAGATCAGAAGCGTTATTTAGTTTAATAAATGGTACTTATTTTTCTAAGCCAAATATTCCCGAAGCTTTCAAGTTATTTATTTTAGAAATGCAATCTTTATGTATTGATATTAAAATTTTTACAAATAATTATAAAAAATTCGATTAGTTAAATTTTTGAGTTATTTTTTTTTTATGAAGTTTTTATGGTCAATTAAGACCTGATACTTATTTTTATTTATTTTTGTATTTATGAAAGATTATGTGAGAATAAAGATAGCTTCGCCACAACAAGTTTTAAGTTGGACGGAAAGATCTTTGCCTGATGGACGACTTATTGGTCGTTTAACAAATTTTGTGTTGATAATTAAAATAATTTAAATAAAATATTTATTTTTTATTTTATTTTATTTTATATTTTTATAATTTTTTTATTTAATTGTATTACCAAAATTTTGATTTTTTTTTTACAAAAGTAATAATAAAATTATTTATTGAAGGATAATTGTAAATTTTTTCCCTTTCTTTTAAAAAAAATTTTTATTATTAATATTTATTAAGGTGGAAGATATGTTACATTTTGAAACAAAGAAACCCGTGTTTGGTGGATTACTTTGTGAGCGAATTTTTGGTTCAACCAAAACAAATCAATGTTTTTGTGGAAAATATAAAAAAATGTTTCAGAAGGGTTATGCTAATAACTTTGTTCTTGTATGTGCAAATTGTTTTGTAGAAATCAATAACTGTAACAGAAGGCGTTTTAGAATGGGCTAATGTGTTTTTTATGGGACTTTATAGAACAGATATTTTAACAATTTATTTATAATTTTAATTTTAATTTTTATATTGTTGCAAGGAATTTTAATTTAATATCCTTTATATTGATTTAGTATTTCCATTAATTCATACATGGTATTTAAAAAGTAGGCCTTGTTATTTAGCAAATGAGAATTATTTTTAATATTAATCTGTTCTAAAAAATAAAAAAGTTTTTAATTTTTTAAAAATTTGATGAAATTTTATATTGTTTTTTTTAAGATATTTGTATGATTTAAATTTTGAATGACTAAAATTTTAAGTAATTAAACAATGAATCAAGTTTTATAAATTTTTTTATTTTTTTGTCAATGCTTGTTTTTAACATTTTTAATCTTTTATTATGTTGGGTAAAAAGGTAAAAAATATAAAAAAAATGTGTTTTATGGATTCATATATAAAAATTCGAAATAATGATGGACAAACTGTAGGCATCTTGACTGGGGCAGAAGCTATTTATTCAAGATTATCTAAAATAGATTTAGAAAGCTTTTGTGCAATTTAATAATTTTTTTGTTTGAAATTTTTTCCTAAATTTTTAATATTTTTTAAAACATTAGAAAAATATTTTGAAAAATATTTTATTCAAGTAATAGAATTCTTATATAAAAGGTTAGTTTTGTGAATACTAGTTTTAAAATTATAATAAGGTAATTTTAATTGTAATCTTGTTTTAATGTTAAAAATTATTAGTTTTGTTTATGTATATTATAGGGAATTTTTAATATTCACTAATTTGGCATTGAAAAATTAAAGGAGTACAATTTCGAAAAATATTTATGGTTGCGAAAAAAATTTATAAATCGTATAAAATTAGTTAATGCTTTTATACAAACTAATACTAAGCCTATTTGGATCATGATTCATTTTTTACCAGTCTTACCTCCGGATATTAGACCCGTTGTAAAATTGCAAGATGGAACAGTTATTATGACTGATTTAAATTTTTTGTATATTGATATTATCTACGGTAACAACAAAAGTGCGTTATGTTTTAGTTTAAAGAAAAAATAAAGTAGTTAATTTTTTTGTTTATTTTTGATTATTTATTTTGTAATATTATTAGTTATTTATTTCATAAAATATTATTTTATTTAGGTTTTTAAGTTACTGATGTATTTTTAAAATTTATCTATGTTTTTTGTTTATTTTATATTTTATTGAAATTAAATTGCAAACATAATAATTTTATTAGTAATACAGTTCAAAAATTTGGAAAATTTAATTTGTTTACTTGGTAAAAAAGCTTTATGATTTTGCAAAATCTTTTATAGTTTGTAAGACGACTAGGCTATTATTTATTTTAATATTTTTACATATGTCGATCTTTTTAATAAAGCTAAGAAAATTCTTACTTCCTGAAGAATTTATGCTTAATGAAAAACGTTCTCTTCAAGTAAAAGTTGATGCATTTATAAATAATGAAAATATATCAGAGAATCCATATGAACAAAATGATTTGTGTTAACTTTTTTTTATTAAAATAATATTTTTGTCAAAGTTTTTTAATCATAAAATTACTTTTTTTTGTTTGAAAAAGAATTATTTATCTAATGAAAAAACTAAAATCTATCACGGAAGGTTTGAAAGGTAAAAAAGGTCGGTTTAGAGAAAATCTTTTGGGAAAAACAGTGGATTATTCAGGTCGTTCGGTTATTGTTGTTGAACCTAAACTTCTTTTGCATGAGTGTGGAATGCCTCTTGATATTGTTGTGCTTTATTATTTAACCAGATTTTTTTGTAAAGTTTTTATGAATATTTTATTTATAAATTAAATTTGTTTAATATTTGAAAAATATATATTTTTATTTATTACTTTGGAATTATTTCATCCTATTCTTATAAAAATGTTGATTAGATTTAAGTTTTCAGTTGGTATTCGGGAAGCAAAAAGGCATATTTATAACGCGAGCAATTTTGTTATTCCTGTATTAGAAAAAGTTCTTAATAGTTTGTGCTATAAAATTTCTAATTCTTTTGAATCTTGTTTTATAATTTTTTCTAAAGATTTTTAAATTTTTTAGTACAATTCTTTATATTTATATAAAAGAGGTTATTTTATACTTTTAAATCGTGCCCCAACTTTGCATAGATTAGGAATACAATCTTTTCAACCTAAGGTTACGTTTGAGAAAGCTATTTTATTACATCCTTTAGTTTGTTCCGCTTTTAATGCTGATTTTGATGGAGACCAAATGGGGATTCATATACCATTGTCATTAAAATCGCTTGCTGAAGCTCGAAGTATGTTAATTTCTATTAATAATTGCGTTTTACCTGCTAATGGTTTACCGAGTATTTTGCCTAGTCAAGACATGGTTTTAGGATGTTATTACGTTACGTTAGAGAATTGTAATCTTGATTTTATTTTAACTAACTTGGTTAGGTTTTTTCTATAAAATACTATTTAATTATATTTATTTTATTATTTAAATAATATTATTTTATTTTTTTTTAGGAATTATAATCTCAAATTAATTAATAAAAATTTATGCTAATATTGAGAAGGTTAAAAGTGCTTATCATAAAGGTGAAATATTGATTCAAACATTTGTTTGGTTAATTTGTCAAAAATTTCCTAATATTTTAAAGAATAGTAAAATAAGAATTAAAAAAAAAAGGATGGTAAAAAAGTTAGTTTTTTTTGTTTGAAATATTGTAATTAAAATATTGGAAAATTTTTACTTTTTTGTAGTTTATTAAATAAATTTTTTACATTACTTTTTAAGTTAAAATTTTAGTATTTTTTTTTTTAATAAATTTTATAATTGATTTTAGAGTTGTAGATTTTGAAAATTTTCTTTTATTTCAAAAATATGGTTTATTTTAAAAACAATAATATTCGCACCACTATAGGGAGAATTTTTTTTGATGATATGATTAAAGAATTTCTATAAATACTTTAATTTTTGTATGAGCTAAGTAGTTTTAAAGTTTATTATTTTATTGATTTATTTCAATAAGTTTGTTAAATTATTATTTTAATTATGAATTTCGGAAATATAGTATGTTTTAATAGAGTTTTTGATAAAAATGAAATTAGAAATTTAATTAGCTGGTTTTTGTCAAATTATGGTAGTATCCGAACAAAAGAGTTATTGGATAAAATGAAAAATTTTGGTTTTACCTATGCAACAACCACTGGATTATCATTAGGACTTGGAGATCTTAAAATTCCTTCTTCAAAAGCAAATTTGGTTAAAAGTTCTGAAAAAATTTTATTTAAAACGAGAAATCGATATAAAAATGGTATGATAAATTTCATTAATGTTTTGGATGAAGAAAGGGATATTTGGAATGTCGTTAATGAAAATTTGAAGAAAGAATCTATTAATAATTTGAGACAATCCGACTTTTTGAATCCTTTGTATTCTATGACTTTGTCAGGTGCAAGGGGTAGTATTACACAGGTGAAACAATTGATAGGTATGCGAGGACTAATGTCCGATTCTCAGGGTAATGTAATTCCTTTTCCAATAAAAACTAATTTTAAAGAAGGTTTAAATATTACTGAATATTTTGTTTCTTGTTACGGTGCTAGAAAAGGCTTAATTGATACTGCTTTAAAAACAGCTAATGCTGGGTATTTAACTAGACGAATGATTTATACAGCACAAAACTTAATTGTAAAAAGGTCGGATTGTTTTACAAAATATAATACGTGCGTATTACTACAAAACCAAGATAAAGAAGAACTAAAGTTTTTGAAGGAAAAATTAATTGGTAGAGTATTAGCAAAAACTATTGTTAATGCCAAAACAGGTGATATTTTAGTTAGTGCTGGTCAAGATATTTGTAATGTGTGGTTCGAGCTACAAAAATTTTAAAATTTAAGGAATGTGGCAAATTCTTTTATATTAATTTTTATCTAAGATTATTATACTTTAAAATTAGCGAAATTCTAATAATATACAGATCATTGTTATTAAACATAATTTCCTTTTTATTAGAATAAAAAAACAGGATTAAAATTTCAAAGTATTAAAAGTATTTGAAATAGTAATTTTATATGGTTTACAGAAAATTAAGAAACTAAAAAGCTTCAACTTTTTTTATAATATTTTATTACACTTTGTTATTGAAAATTAAGGGGGAGTTATATTAGGAGCCATTTTAAAACATACCTTTTATGTATAGTAGTTATGGTATAAACGAATTGAATTTTTATTTATAAGGATGGAATATGAAGCAAAAGGTCTGAACGATGTTATAAAAACGTTTAAAATACTCTATGAAAAGTAGTAGGTGTAATCACCGGCATATGCTGATATATTTCTTAAATATCATAAAAAGTTTATGATTTTTAGGTAGCCGAGTGAAAAAGAATTTTCATGCTCGGTTTCGAATGAGAAATATTTTTATTAAATATTAACTTTCAGTCTATACGTTTAAAAAAATTATTAATTTTCCCGAGGTTTATATTCGTACACCTTTTAATTGTGTATTAATGGAAGGCATATGCCAAATATGCTATGGTTGGAATTTAGCCTGTGGCAAAATGGTAGAACTTGGTGAATGTGTAGGAATTTTAGCTGCTCAATCAATAGGTGAGCCTGGTACGCAATTAACAATGCGAACTTTTCATACGGGTGGTGTTTTTTCTGCAAAGGCAAAAGAAGTTATAACATCTCCTTTAAATGGAAAAATATGGTACGATTTGAAGTGTGTATCGTTTTTAATTTTACAATATTTAATGGCAGAATTAAACTTTCTATTTTAGACTAATTGTCTTTGTTATTGTATTACAATTTTTATATTTATTACTTGT
The DNA here is from genome assembly GCA_900893395.1 of Euglena gracilis. NCBI lineage: Eukaryota > Euglenozoa > Euglenophyceae > Euglenales > Euglenaceae > Euglena > Euglena gracilis. The sequence goes on from CAAHFI010382145.1 coordinate 22,117, forward strand.
TATAGATAGTAACTTAAAGTTTTTTAAATTGATTTATATTGTAAGTTTATTTTTTTATAATTGAAATCAATTTTGCAGAATAGATAAACAAAATGTTGTTTATATTTTGTTACGTATTTTTTTAGTAAATAGAGTGAGAATAAATGGTTTTTCTAATAAAATTTATAATTTTAAACTTTATTTGATAAAACATGTTCTAAAAAACGATGTTTTAAAATAGAAGGAACGATTAAAATTAGTTTGGGGTTAGGGGATGTTTATTATTAGTATTTAAATTTATAGATCGCAATTATAAAATAAATATGAAGTATTAGCCATTAAATTAATCACAATTATAATTGAGTAGTCGTATGATATAATATATCAAGTATGACTTCGTAAAAGTGATTTTTATAGGTCAACTTTAACTACAGGGTTAAGAAGAGTTTATAATAAATTTAAGGAAAAAGCTTTTTTAACTTTGCAAGAAAAAAAAATTGTGATTTACGAAAATGACGTTAGTAAATCTATTATGTTTTTACCTTCTAGTACGCTTTTATATGTTAAGCCAGGAAGAAAAATATTTGATAAGCAAATAATAGGAGAATCTGTAAATTCTAACTTGAAAAATGACGTTTTTGGTATTGAGGAAATTCGAGATGTTAAGGCAAAAATTTCTGGTCAAATCTTTTTCCCTCAAATTAATTCGAAGCAATTTGGAAAAATATTTTGGATAATAAGTTCTATTATTATGAGTTTTACTTCTTTATTTTTTCATTTGACAAAGAAATTTTCTTTTAAAAATAAATTAATTTGTCCTACTACAAATGTTCATAAAAAAGAATTATTTGTTAACAGGAAGAAAGAACTTTTTCCTCGTAAATTTGGTAAATTATTTATTAACATTAGGAACGTTAATAGTTTAGTTGATAAATCGAAAGTTTTAAAAAAAGAAGTTCACATATTATTACATGTATACTTGATCAAGATAAGGTTATAATGCTTCGAAATCTTAAAAAACAAAAGCGTATTTTTGGTAATTTTAAAATTGGATGTTTTCTTAAAACGGGTCAAATAATTAGTAATTTTAAGCTTCTTCATTCTTCTCAAATAATACAAGAAAGAAAAGAGTTTTCGATTTTTCGAAAAGTAATGCCTTTTTCGACTAATGATGATACATTGATGAGAATAGAAGATAAACCTTTTATAAGAAAGAACCAATTATTATATCGCGTTAATTTTGTCCGAGAAAAAACTTATGATATAGTTCAAGGATTGCCTAAAGTAGAAAAATTGTTAGAAGCTCGAATGACTTCTTCGTTAAAAGAAATAATAAATAACCCTCATGATATATTGACGGAGTCTTTTTTTACTTTTTTAGATGATTATGAGAATCTTGTAGCTGCGCGAAAAAGTTTTGAGGTAATACAAAAATATTTAATAGATGGTGTTCAGACTGTTTATAAATCTCAGGGTGTCAAAATAGCGGATAAACATATTGAACTTATTGTTAAACAAATAACGTCAAAAGTGATTGTTACTAATCCAGGTGATTCTAGCTTTATGGTAGGGGATTTTTTAGATCTTAATTTAGTAGAGGTATTAAATAAAAGACTAGTAAATAGTATTGTTTATGAGCCTATAATTATGGGATTGACTCGTTTTTCTCTATCTAGTCAAAGTTTTATAGCTCAAGCGAGTTTTCAAGAAACTACTAGAGTTTTAACAAAAGCTGCTTTACAAGGAAGAGCTGATTGGTTATCTGGGTTAAAAGAAAATTTAGTTTTAGGAAATATTATTCCCGCAGGTACTGGTTTTAAAAATTAATTAGCAAAATTTACTATAATTTGAGTAACTGGGGGTATAGCTCAGTTGGTAGAGCGTCTGCCTTACAAGCAGAATGTCAGCGGTTCGAATCCGTTTGCCCTCAAAGGTTATTTACTTTATCCTTAATAGCTCAGTGGTAGAGCAATCGGCTGTTAACCGATCGGTCGTAGGTTCGAATCCTACTTAAGGAGTAAGGGCTTGTAGCTCAGTGGACTAGAGCACGTGGCTACGAACTACGGAGTCAGGGGTTCGAATCCCTTCTTGCCCGATTGATTAGTAATTTCGTTATTTTTTATGATCATTTAATTTTTAATACAGGCAGAGAGACTCGAACTCTCACATCATAAAGACACAGGAACCTAAATCCTGCGCGTCTACCAAATTCCGCCATGCCTGCTTTATCAATATTAATAAATGTTAATATTGTTTTTTATTTATTTTAAAACGTGTTAAATAAATTTTGTTATTTTATATTCTACGTCTCTTGCTAGGTCGACATCCATTATGTGGTAAGGGAGTGACATCTCTTATGCAACTTATGCGTAGACCTAAACTTTGTACGCATTTTAAAGCTGTTTCTCGTCCGGTTCCAGGTCCACTAATGTTTATCTCAACTTTTTGAAGTCCTTGTTCTATAGCTTTCTTAACGGCAATTGCAGTAGTTGTCTTTGTAGCTAACGGTGTAGCCTTTTTCGAGCTTTTAAAACCGCATGCTCCTGAAGATGACCAAGCGATTACATTTCCTTTTGGATCACTTACCGAAACTAAGAATTTAATTAGATGTATTTTCTATTATTTAATATAAAGGAAAATTTTTTTTAGTTTTATTGTGATGATTTTTTGTATAATTTTTTTAATATTAAATCGCTTCATTATTATAAGTTGTTTTTTTAAGATATTGATTTTTAAATGCTTTTTTTTAAAGATAAAAATTATAATAACTTTATATTACATTATATACTATTAATTTTTGATTGCATGTAAGTTTAATCCCATAATATGGACAATTCCTTTTGGAAATTTTTTTTTTGTTATTTTGATTATTTTTTTTTTTTGTTTTATCATTTTTTTATAAATAAATATTTCTTTTTAAGAACAAAATTTGCAAAAAGCATGATTTCCTTGAGTTTTTAATATTTATTTCATTTTTTATATTATTCACAATTTTCCCTATAAATTAATTTATAATTAGACCTTGCGTGAATAGAATTCGATTACTAAAAGTTCATTAACTATTAACGATATCGCTTTTCTATTGATTAAACCAATAATTTTTGCTTCTAAGTTTTTTTTGTTAAGAGATAAATGTGGTGGTATTAATAGTAATTCTTTAGATTCTATGTTTTTTTGTATGACATTTTCTGATACAGTACTTTTTTTAGGTTTTATAATACTTTTTGGTTGGCAAATAAAACTAGGTATATTGATAACTTTGTCATCTACACAAATGTGACCATGATTTATTAGTTGTTTTGCAGCCATTATTGTAGGTGCAAAACCTATTCGATGTACAATATTATCTAATCTCATTTCCAAAAAAGTTAGCAAAAATCTTCCGGATGATCCTTTTTTTTTCCTAGATTTTTTTACATAATTTAGAAGTTGTCTTTCGGTTATTCCGTAGTTAAATCGCAGTTTTTGTTTTTCTTTTAATCTTATGTTATATTTTGATATTTTTTTTTTCCTTTTAAAGGATGTTGCTGGTTGCCCTGGGGATTTTCTTTTCTTTGATGTTTTATTTGTAAGACTTGGAAGTTTTCCTATTCTACGAACTATTCGCAATCGTGGTCCTCTATATCTTGACATAGTTTTATCTATATTTTTTTTGATCTTAAATAACTTTTTCTATGTTAATTGTTTTTGTTGTTTAACATCTAATTGCGAGTTGTTGCCCGAGTGGTTAATGGGGGCGGATTGTAAATCCGCTAGTTCATCTTTCGCTGGTTCGAATCCAGCACGACTCAAAATATTTTTATATTTAATCAGACAGTTTTCGAGTTATAATAAATTTTTATTATATTTTTTATAGGTGGGTGTAGCCAAGTGGTAAGGCAAAGGACTGTGACTCCTTCATTCGCGGGTTCGATCCCCGTCATTCACCATCTATTAATTTTTAGGCTCAGTAGCTCAGAGGTAGAGCAGGGGATTCATAAGCCCTTGGTCACAGGTTCAAATCTTGTCTGAGCCAAACTGCGCTTTTAGTTCAATTGGTAGAACGTAGGTCTCCAAAACCTGATGTAGTAGGTTCGAATCCTACAGAGCGCGTTTATTTTTTTTCTTTATCTTAAATTTGCCCCCATCGTCTAGAGGCCTAGGACATCTCCCTTTCACGGAGGCAACGGGGATTCGAATTCCCCTGGGGGTAATTTATGCGGGTATAGCTCAGTTGGTAGAGCGTGGTCCTTCCAAGTCCAATGTCGCGTGTTCGAATCACGTTACCCGCTTTTAACTTTTTGTCTTTATAGAAAGTTAATTTTTAATTTTTATGATATTTTTAATATACTATGGGATGTGCGATTCGTAAAATTTGGATCTTATTTTTAAAAAAATTTTTTGTCCATGTAAATTAAATTTTTACTCTTAATTTTCCGATATTTTAGTAGTTTAGTTTTTATTATCGAAAGAATTTTTTTATCTTTAAATTTTCTTATGTTTATAAAGAAAAATAATTTGGAACTTTAGTAGGAAATGTTTATACGATCATTTTGTAGTTTTTGTTATTTGTTTCCATGTTTTATTAAAAAATAATTTATTTATTCCTCTAATTTATTTTTGTTATTAATAAATGAATGATCATTTCATTAAAAGAATAATAAAGCGGATAAAAAAAACGAAAAATATATATTAAATTTTATAAGGATGATTTTTTAATCAGAATTATATCTAAGTTATTTTAAGTATTTTTTGCGTTTTCTAATCTTTTAAGATTATATAATTGAGTAGCCGTATGTTATTGAATTAACAAGTACGGTTTCGGATAAAAAACTTTTTAATTATTAAAGTTGATTTTACCTGCCTTGGTATCGTGTTGTGATTTTTAGTTTTTTACTTATAAATGATATTTATAGTTTTAAAAATTTCCTTATAGTTTATTTTTTGATTTTTTAATAAAATTTTTAAAAATATTTGTTTTACATACTGTTGTTCTTAATGATCCAGGTCGTTTGATTTCTGTTCATTTAATGCATACTGCATTAGTTTCAGGATGGGCTGGATCTATGGCCTTATATGAACTTGCTATTTTTGATCCTTCTGATGTTGCGCTAAATCCTATGTGGCGCCAAGGAATGTTTGTTCTTCCTTTTATGACACGTTTAGGGGTAACAAAATCTTGGGGTGCTTGGAGTGTTACAGGGGAATCTTTTTCGGATCCAGGAATTTGGAGTTACGAAGGTGTAGCGGTAGCACATATAATTTTATCGGGTCTTTTATTTTTAGCTGCTATTTGGCATTGGGTTTATTGGGACCTTGATTTATTTCGTGATCCAGCTAGTGGTGAGTTAAAGTTAGATTTACCTAGAGTATTTGGAGTTCATTTATTCTTGTCTGGAGCATTATGTTTAGCTTTTGGAGTTTTCCATGTTACGGGTGTTTTTGGTCCTGGTATTTGGGTTTCTGATCCTTATGGTTTAAGTGGGAGTGCGATTCGTTTTTAATGTTCTTTTAATAATTTTATATCGTTAAGAGATTTTTTATGAAATTTTTGTTCAATTAGGTGAAAAACCTTTTATTTTATTGAAATTATTGCGTTATCAATAAGAACGATAACTTATTTAATTTTTTAACTGTAAAAAATTAACGATTTTTGGATAGATAATCTAAATATTGGCTATGCCATAGTTATATATTTTCTAATTAAATTTTGTATAATTTTTAATTTTTCTTCTAATAAGATTAATTTTTTAGCAAAATTGTGGATAAGTGTGTCCTCAAGAATTTCATTTAGCAACAAAAAGCAACGAAATAATTTAGTTTCTATCTTTGACATTTTTTGATATGTCTATTTTTAACTTTTTTAGAGGGGATGATTTAAACGGAAAAATTTTTTATTAATTTTTATTGACTTAAATCACACTTATAAAAGTATCAAAATTATATTTTGATATATAAGTATTTGTTAAAATACAAGTACTTTATAAGTGAGTAGTTAAATGATTTAAAAATTTCATATTTAATTTCGGATGAAAGATTTTTAATCTATTCTTGCAAATTGAACCTGTTATTCCTTCTTGGGGTGCTGAAGGTTTTGATCCGTATAATGTAGGTGGAATTGCTTCTTTGCGAGTTGTAAAAGTTCATACTTATGAGTTAAAAGTTTTTAACTTTTTCTTACTTTAATACCTTTTATTCAATTTTTAATTTTTAGTAATAAAAAGCCAGGTAGATTTTTTTACTAAATAGCCATTTTTGTTTTAGGTTAGTTATATTTTTTGCAATAATATTTGCAGTTTATTAATATTCTTGATAAAAACTTTTTTTACAGTTTTGTGAGAGTTTGGCTGTTAAAGAAGCATAAAATTTATTTTATTTTATTTTGTTATTGTAATTTTTATTTTTTGTGTATGAAAATAATAACTAATTAATTGTATTTTTTTCCAAAATTTTTTTTTACACTTTGATTCGAAATTTTTTCCTAAGTTTAGTATTTACGAATATTTTGTAAAAAAAGTTGAGTTAAAGATTTAAAAATAACTTATTTGTTTAGGTATTTTTAAATCTTTAAAATTTGTCCTAAATTTAGTATTAGGAAAAATTGATTAATAATTTTATTATTAATTAAAGCCGTGTGCATTTTTATTTTGCATGCACGGTTTTTTTGAGGAAATATAATAATTTATTTTCTATCAAGGCATCATATTGCTGCAGGTCTTTTAGGACTTATTGCTGGTGGATTTCATGTTTTAGTTCGCCCTTCTCAACGCTTGTTTGTACTTTTACGTATGGGGAATATTGAAACTGTTCTTTCTAGTAGTATAGCTGCGGTTTTTTGGTCTGCATTTGTTGTTTCAGGCACTATGTGGTACGGTTCTGCTTCTACACCTATTGAGCTATTTGGTCCTACTCGATACCAATGGGATAAAGGTTATTTTCAGGAAGAAATAGAAAGACGTGTTCAAGCTAGTTTATCTGATGGTTGTTCTTTGTCAGAAGCTTGGGGTGCTATTTCGCCTAAGTTAGCTTTTTATGATTATATTGGGAATAATCCAGCAAAAGGTGGATTATTTCGTTCTGGTCCTATGAATAATGGTGATGGTATAGCGACTGCATGGTTAGGTCATGCAGTATTTATTGATAAGGAAGGTAATTCATTGTTTGTTCGTCGTATGCCTACTTTTTTTGAAACGTTTCCAGTAATATTATTAGATCAAAATGGTGTTGTTCGTGCCGATATTCCGTTTCGTCGTGCTGAGTCTAAATATAGTATTGAACAAGTAGGCGTTACTGTTCGTTTCTTCGGTGGTAGTTTCGATACTTTAAGTTTTAATGATCCTGCTACTGTGAAAAGATATGCACGACGTGCTCAGCTTGGAGAAATTTTTGACTTTAATCGTTCTATTTTACAGTCTGATGGTGTTTTTAGAAGTAGTCCAAGAGGCTGGTTTACTTTTGGTCATTTGTCTTTTGCTTTAATTTTCTTTTTTGGGCATATTTGGCATGGGGCAAGAACTTTATTTAAATATTTGCTTGCTGGTATTGACCCTGATTTGGAGGAAGAGATTGAATTTGGTACTTTTGAAAAATTAGGTGATGATACAACTAAGAAAGAATTAGTTTAATTATTATTTAATTAGTAAATTTGTTTTAGGAAATGTGCAAAGTTGTGAAAATTTTTTATTTTTATGGAAGCTTTAGTTTATACATTCTGTGTGCTACGAAGTTGTATTCTTTTTACTTTAGGTAATTAAATTTAAATTAATAAAAGGGTGGATTAAGACTTTTCATAAACGCCTTTATTAAATTTTTTGTGGGGTATATTTTTGTGCGGTTTACCTAGGACAAAACAAGATTATATGTTTTAATTTTGTATTTTTGCATATTACTTTACTTAATTTATGGAGTTTTTATACTTTAAGCAATTAAAACTAATTTTATAGATTTTATAGTTTGGTAGTGAATTTATATTTTATTATTTTGATTTGATTTTTTCGTATTTTTTTTATTTTAATTTAGTAGAAAAGGAAATTTTTACTATTTTGTAATTTTTAATTTCGATATTTTAATGTAATAATTATTTTTAAGTGCTTTTTTTTTTTTGTTCTTTTACACGGTTGTTATATCTTTTTGTCGAGGAAATTGTAATTACATTTAATTCTTTTATTTTTGAATTAATTTTTATTAAGATGATTTGGGATAGAAACGATTTCTGAAAAATATAATTTTTATTAAAGGTATCATATAATTACTTTTATGGTTATTTTAATTGATCGATAATTTTTTATTAATCTTGGATTGTCCACGATATCATTTCAGGCGGGTAAAGATTTTTTATCTTTATTCTTTTGATGATTTTAGTTTTTTGGGTGAGCCAGATGCTTAGGAATTAGCTTGTCCGGTTCTTTAGGGAATTTTTTTTACCTTATATTTGATTTTACTGTTTTTATTTTAATTAAGGATGATTTTTTTTGGATTGATTATTTTTTGTTGTAAATATTATTTTATTGCTTTTTTTTGTTGATAATATTGATATGTTTTGAAATTTTGAAGTTTCAATAAAATTTATGAAAAATTTGTATTTTTTGTAAATTATTTTTTTACTGTAGTCGTTTTCCTTTTTAATGCAGTTCTGTTAGGTCTTTTAGTATAATTTTATTTTACTGTAATTACTTAATCTTTATTAGTGTTTTTTTCATTTTTTTCAACGAAATCAATTATAATTGTTTAAATATGTAATTTTTCTTCAATACGAATTATATTAATTTTATTTTTTTAGAAATTTCTAGTGTATTTATAAAGCTTTGTGATATACATATCAAGCATAGTTTGGTGACAATTATTTTTTATTTTTAGTCTTTTTTTTTACATTGAGTTTTATATAATTTTTAATTTTCATAAATATTTTTGAAGTTTATAAAACGTATTATATATATTTAAAATATATGAGGATTTTAACTACTAGAATAGTTGTTAATATTATTTTATTTTAAAAATTTATATTTGAGCTTTGTGTAATAGTATAATACTTGTAAAGTTCTTTTAGGAGGGTTTCCTTACTTAACTATTGATAGGTACTTTAGGCGTTATTTTTTTTGCTATTTTTTTCCGTGAATCTCCACGTATTAATAAATAATTATTCTTATTATCTTTCAATTTTCGATGTGATTTAATTTTTATTAACTTATAAAAAAGTTAATAAAAATTTTAAAAAGAAAAAGAAATAAAAAATAAATAAAATGAAATTTTCACAACAGTTTTAATTTGTTATTTATTTCATTTTATTTAATGTCAAGAATTACTGAAGAGTTGTATATTTCTAAAATTATTGTTAAAAAAATTGCGAATAAAGTCATAAAAATTAACATTATTCCAGCTGTCCCCCAGCCAGGAAGAACTTTTCCATATTTAGAATTTAAAGGTTTTAATATTGTTCCTAAAGTAGTTGTTTTACCTTTAGAATTTGATGTTTTGTTTTTTGAAATAGTTGTCATAATATTAAATTTAATAATTTTTAACTTTCTTTTGAAATTACCTATTTTATTTTAATTTTCATGTTCTTCAAAAGGATCTTTAAGTTTTCTTGACATTGGACCAAATCCCATGTAAATTGAGTATATTGTTGTACTTATAATAAAAAAACCTAAAAAAATAGTTGATAAAAATGATATTATTTTAAATAAAAATTTATATTACTTTTATTTTAGTATATTATTTTTGGCTGACTTTTTAAAATTAAAGAATTTTTATTCCAATTCGAAAATTGTTGGTTTTGATTTAATGTGTTTTATTTATATTCGTATATATTTGAGAATTTTAAGTTTTTAATATAAAATTTTTTGTGTATTTATATTGCATGAAGTTAGGTATAATGAATTCTTTTATCTTTATAATGCATACTTGAAATTTTAATTCTTGTTTGATAAGTTTCTCTTTTTATGAGTCGAGTTTACGATTGGTTGTGCGGACCGAATTTAGCATATTAGGTTATAATTCCTGAAGATTTTTACTTAGCGTTTTTTAGCTATTTGATAGTTTGAAGCCTAATTTCATATAAATTTAGAAAGTTATTTATAAAATTTTAATTATTTTATTGCTCCGTAATTTAGCATTTGTATGTTAAATAGCAAATTTTTTGCTTGTTAAACTTTTTCGGTAATGGAAAAAACTTTGTTTGTTACAGTATAATTTTTACTATTTTTTTTTTGAAAAAAGGGTTAACTTAAAGTTTTATGTTTTTGTTTTAGGATATTATAATTTGAATCAAAAATTTAATAAAAATTTCTAAGTACTATTTTAATCTAAGTTTAAATATTGATTAAAAATAATTGGAAATACATAATATTTTTTATATATTTTAATTTTTATTAAATTAAATGTTATTTCTTAAAAGAATCAATATTTAAAATTACCTGTAAGTTTCAAAAGAAAATAAAAATTTTTATTTTTGTTACGAGTTATAAAGATCGCTTATCTAATTTTAGATAATTTTAGTTTTGACAAAAGCTGTGTATATGTAGTAATATTTTTTCAGTTTGCGAATAAAGTATTATAATAAAGTTATACTTTAATTCATTTTAAATAATTGTAGTTGTGTTTTTCTAAGTTGTAGCTTCTCTGAATTAATTTTTTAAGATATAATAATTTGAATATCATTTCTTTTATATTTTTACAAAATTAAAAAATAATATTTAGGATTCTATTAAACGGTTTTATTAAGGTAGGAAAAAATTCAATAAAATTCTTATTTTAATTGCGATTTGTTGTATTTGTTAATATGGAATTTTAACTGGTATTCGTTTTTAAGAATTATAAAGCAAAATGATTATCTATATCTTGTTTTGTTTTTAAGGGAGCTTGCTTACCTGTACGAGGAAAGATTGGAGATTCAAGCGATTGCTGACGATGTTAGTGCGATTTGGTTTGTATTATTATTTTTCAATTCTAGATTATGATTATTTATTTACAAAAATCTTAATGAATAAATGCTTTAGTTTATAAATATTTAGTCTTAATTTTAAGATAATTAATTGTTTTTATTAATAAATTTTTTTTTACATTTTAATTTGTTTTATAAAATTTTTTATGTTTTAAATTATAGATACTTTTTTATTTGAAATTTTATAGATTTGTTGGTTAGTAAAATGTTTATGATAAAATATTAGTAGTTTAAAAAGTTCTAAATTGTTTAAAATATATATGTTTTTTAATTATTTAATGTTATTTTTATTTTTTTAAATATTTATTGAATGTATTTATATTTGTTGTTTTTATAATACTAAATAAATTTTTTATAATTCAGAGACTTTTTAAAAGTTTATATAAAAGATCGATAAAACTATTTTTTAATAATAATTTTTTTATAAAAAGCCTTTTGATTATTTGATTAGTTATTTTTCAATCTTGTAGGGTTGGAAAACAATCATTTTTTAAATGACTAGTTTTTGCAGTAAATATGTTCCTCCTCACGTAAACATTTTTTATTGTCTTGGTGGCATAACATTTACTTGTTTTATTATTCAAGTAGCTACTGGTTTTGCAATGACTTTTTATTATCGTCCAACTGTTACAGAAGCTTTTCTTTCTGTTAAATATATTATGAATGAAGTTAATTTCGGGTGGCTTATTCGTTCAATTCATCGTTGGTCCGCTAGTATGATGGTTTTAATGATGATATTACATGTTTGCCGAGTTTATTTAACTGGTGGGTTTAAAAAACCTAGAGAGTTAACTTGGGTTACGGGTATAATTTTGGCAATTTTAACTGTTTCTTTTGGTGTTACAGGTTATTCTTTACCTTGGGATCAAGTTGGTTATTGGGCAGTTAAAATTGTAACAGGTGTTCCCGAAGCTATTCCATTAATTGGAAATTTTATTGTTGAGTTATTGAGAGGAAGTGTTAGTGTGGGACAGTCTACTTTAACTCGTTTTTATAGTTTACATACATTTGTTTTACCTTTGTTAACAGCTACTTTTATGTTAGGACATTTTTTAATGATACGTAAACAAGGCATTTCTGGACCTTTATAAAAATTCTTTGTGTTTATGATTTTTACGATGTATTTCTTAATTATAAGGAACCCTTGAGCCTTGTTTAATGAAATCCAGTCTGCGCTTGAATACCGGTATTATTCTGCAAATTATAGGTCCTGTTATGGATATTTCTTTTCCTTCTGGGAAAATGCCAAATATATATAACTCATTACTTATTGAAGGAAAAACAGAATGTGGGCAATTTAAAGATGCTTTATAAGTATTTTATAATTTTTTTAGTTATAAAGCAATTAAATTTTACTTTTCTTTAATTATCTTTTTCTTTACTTTATGAATATTCTGATAAGGATTTTAGTATTTCATCTTTTCTTAAACTTAAATTATTGTTTTTAACTGTGATAGCTTTTTAATTTTTAAGAAAATATTTTAAATTGAAAAGCATAAAAATATTGGAATGAAATTATTTTTTTATAATATTTTAGAGAGGTAACGTTAAACTATTTTTATGGAAGTTAACTCTAATTTTCAAAGCTGTGTGGTATTTTTCCTTTTACAGTTTAAAAAATTATTTATGCATGGTTATTAATTGCATTTTTAAATTTTATCTGGTGATAGGCTTAAAGTAGTATGCGAAGTTCAACAATTATTAGGTGATAATGTTGTTAGAGCAATCGCGATGAGCGCTACAGATGGATTACAAAGAGGAATAAAAGTTATCGATACTGGTGCGCCTTTAAGTGTTCCTGTTGGTGTTACTACTGTCCGAAACCATTTCTTTTTCTAAAGTAAATTATAAAATGTTGAATATTTTTTATTTAATGTGTTGTTCTATAAATAATAAGTATATTTAAAAGCGTATTATCGTAGGCATTATTAATAGAAAATTTTATGTTTAATAATTGAAGTATTTTTGATTATCTGTCTAAATTATTAAAATTCGTGTAGTAATATAACTTTTTGTATTTTAATACAAAAAGTATTCCTAATCAATTTTTTTTATTAATAATTTTTTTTAGTTCATGAGTTTAGAAAATAGTTTATATTAATTTTTTATATTTAAAATTTATTAAAAGAGAAGTTTTTAATAAATTCAAATAATTTGATTATTTTAAAAGTTGGAAAATATAATTAATTAGATCCAATTTGTAGAAAAATTTTTTGCTGTTTATTTGGAAGTAAATTTATTTTATTTAGGTAGAATTTTTAATGTTCTTGGTGAATCTGTTGATAAGATGGGACTTATTGATTATTCTATAACTTTGCCTATTCATCGTGCAGCTCCTTCTTTTGTTGAACTTGATACACAACTTTCAATTTTTGAAACCGGTATAAAAGTTGTTGATTTATTAGCTCCTTATCGTCGTGGTGGAAAAATAGGGTTATTTGGTGGTGCTGGTGTTGGTAAAACAGTTCTTATTATGGAAGTGCATTAAATAGAATTAAAGAAAATTTATATTTTAAAATAATTTTTGTTAAATATATTTTGTTTAAAATTTATTAAAATTAAAAATTTTTAATTGTTGTTAAAAATTTAGTATTGAGATAATTTATAAAATATATTTTTGTTTATATTTTCATTTGCTAAGAATTTTTGTTTATTCTTTCTTCTTTAAAATTTATTTAGAAACTATTTTTAGTTTTGGAATTTTTTGATATAAATTGATGTGGTAATTTTTTAAGTTATATGTATTTAAAATACTTGTATAATTTTTGAACAAAATTTAAGTTTAATAACTTGTTTTAGTTTTACCTTATAAACAATATTGCCAAGGCGCATGGGGGAGTTTCTGTTTTTGGTGGTGTGGGTGAAAGAACTAGAGAAGGAAATGATTTATATCAAGAAATGAAAGAATCAGGAGTTATTAATGATCGTAATTTTAAAGAATCAAAGGTTGCATTAATATATGGTCAAATGAATGAGCCTCCTGGTGCAAGAATGCGTGTGGGCCTTACAGCATTAACAATGGCGGAATATTTTCGCGATGTAAATAAGCAAGATGTTTTATTATTTATTGACAACATTTTTCGATTTGTTCAAGCTGGTTCCGAAGTTTCAGCTTTACTAGGCCGTATGCCGTCGGCAGTTGGCTACCAACCAACCTTAGCAACGGAGATGGGTGGTTTACAGGAAAGAATAACTTCCACTAAAGTCGGTTCAATTACTTCTATTCAAGCTGTTTATGTACCTGCAGATGATTTAACCGATCCCGCTCCCGCAACGACTGATTACCTTTAATTCTTTTTATTTAAATATAATAGAAATTGTTTTATTATAAGTTTTATTTACTACTTTTATTTAATTTTTGAAAAAATTTTTAGTAATGTTTAAATTATAGTTTATTTTTGGATTTAATCTGGTATTTATTTTATTGCTTCTTGTTCATTTTTTTAAAATGCGAGAATACCAAACAATTTATAATAAATTTATTCAGTTTTATAAATTAAATTTGGAAAATATTAGAAAAATTGAAAATTTTTATATTATGTTTTTTATGTTTTATTAAAAAATTTTAAGAATATCAAGGTTATTTTATAATAATTACATTTCGTTTACATTTTTAAAGGAGATTTTTAGCTATTAATTTTTTGAAATTAATAATCTGCTATGTAAAGTATTAGCATTTTTAAAGTCGAATAATTTAAAGTATTCCGTTCGGTTTTTGAAGAGGAAAAAAAATTTAAATTTAATTATTCCTATTTCCTTTTGCTCATTTAGATGCAACGACAGTTTTATCTAGAAATTTAGCTTCAAAAGGAATATATCCTGCTGTAGATCCATTAGATTCAACATCAACAATGTTACAACCTTGGATTGTTGGAGAAGAGCATTATAATACAGCACAATCAGTTAAAAAGACTTTACAGCGTTATAAAGAACTACAAGATATTATTGCGATACTTGGTTTAGACGAATTATCTGAGGAGGATAGACTTGTTGTTTCTCGAGCTCGAAAAGTCGAGAGATTTTTATCTCAACCCTTTTTCGTGGCAGAAGTTTTTACGGGTTCTCCTGGAAAGTATGTAACGTTAGCTGAAACTATTGAAGGTTTTAAAGCAATACTGAGCGGTGATTTAGATGAGGTTCCCGAGCAGGCTTTTTATCTTGTAGGAAATATAGAGGAAGTAATTTCTAAAGCAATTGAACTGCAATAAAATTATTATTGACGTATTGTAAATAATTTTTAACTATATCTTACTTAAAAAGCTTTTATTAATATTTATTTAGTTATGCTTTGTTGAGTAAACATAATGTTTCCACTTTGTTTTTTTAGTTTGACTACGAAAAATTATAATTTTTTTACAATGACATTAGATGTATCAATTAGTACGTTACGAAGTTGCTTTTAGTTTATTAGGTATAAGTTAAAATAAAAGATAAGAAATAAAATTTTATTTATGTGTTTTTTTTAAGTTAAGTAAATTTTCCTTAAATTGTATGTTTTTGGCTATTCATATTAATTAAAAAATTGGTTAATCTAATTGGTTAATCTTAATATTTTCAATAATTTGTTAATAAGTTTAGTAATTTTTCAAGTAGAACGTAAATAGGTTTTATTTTGGATTTTTTTTTAATAAAGAATAAACTTTTGACATATTTTTATTTAAAATTAAATGTTTAAGCTGTATGTTTTTTTTTACTTGTACAGTTTTTTAAGAGAAATTTTAGTTCGCTAATATATTTCTTTTTTCATTAAATTCTAGTTTAAATCTTTTTTCTTGAGTATTTATTTTTCAAAAGTTAATTTTTTAAATAATTTTCGTTTTTGGGGATTTTATTCTCTTTTTTAAACTTTTCTGTATGAAAAGTAAAATTATTTTATTTTTTGGTAATTGAAATTTATTTATTATTTTAGTAGACCAATAAAAGCAAAGAGAATAGGTTTTAATTTAATTTTCTATAAATTTTTATTCTAAAGAAAATTTTACATTTTAGTTTTAATAAGTCTTGTTTTAGAGTTTTATATAATATAAAACAACCTAACCTTTTTTGCGATAGTATGTTGAAAAGCTAAATAAATCAACAATTTTTGTTTAGTTTGTGAATAAAATTTTCAAAATTGAATTTATATTTTCTACTTTACTTATTCCTGAAAGAGTTTTTTGGGAAAAACGAGTTGAAGAAATTATTCTTCCTACTTTAAGTGGTCAGATGGGGGTTCTTAAAGACCATGTGTGACACATTATTAAAACGTTTGTTAATTTTATTAATTATAATTTTTTGATAAATGCTTGTTTGAGATTTAACTTTACTTTTACTTTTAACCATATTAGTTAATTATTTTTATTTTCTGCATTAACATTTTGTTTGTGCGTGGTAGCTTTGAATATTTTCTAAAATTTAAAATTTACTTTTTTATAAATTATTTTTTATAAATAAGAAAAATTTAAAATTTTAAGATTAATATAATTTATAGTTTATTTTGAAAATGTATATTTAAGTCTTGTTTTAGAAGAATATATTTAAACTGTTATTTTATAACTATTTAAAGTGTTTTTACATGTTTTAGAAAAAATTTTTAATAGTTTTAATTTTTTTAAAAACAATACTTGATAAACATAATTTGTAAGATATAATATTTGAATCTAAAAAATTTTTAAATTTGTATGCAATGGTAAGGAATGTGTATTTTTATGTAAATTATTTACAAAATTTTTGTTTTTTTTTAGTACTTTTGATTCTATCACAATTTAGTTTTAGTCAATTTTTAAGCAAATTTTAAAAGATTTTTTGTTAAATGCCGTATGAGATTTAAATCTCCCGTACTGTATTGTTGGGGAAAAAATTAACTTAATTTATTAATTTTTAATGATAAATTTTTTTCTATCTAAATATTCCAATATTGACTGGATTAGATATAGGTATAATCTTAGTTCGTCAAAAGTCTTCTTCCGATTGGACTAGTTTGGTTGTAACAGGAGGTTTTGCATTAATTAATAGCAATAACGTTACTATATTAGTCAATGAAGCAGAATTTGGTTCCGAAATTAATGTAGAACAAGCACAGATTTCTTATAATTCATCTAAACATGCTTTAGAAATGAATAAAGATATTAAGAGAAAATTTGAATTAACTTTAAATTTAAAAAAAGCACGTGCTAGATTCCAGGTCACTCAACTTAAAAAGTAGTTTAATTTATTGTTTTATTAAATTATACGTTTTTAATTTATGTTGATAGATTTTTTATAATAAAAATTTTTTCAATTATTAATAGTTTAAAATTATGTTTGTTTTATAGTATATTATTACTTAAACTATAAAATAGTGTAGTTAGTGTATTGAAACTGACAGTTTGATTTAAACGTTTTTGGTTTCGATTCACTCATTTATTCTTTAATTTAATTAAATTAAAATTCAAAATTCGACTTTTAGGCAAGAATTTAAGTAAAAAAAAAATGTTATGTTATCCGAATATGATAATCTAAACTTTGAAAAGAGCGTTGAAGGTAAAGGTTCTTTTCTTAATAAAAACCAAATAGAATCTTATTTGGCCTTACGAAAAAAGAAAGGAAAAATATATAATTTAGATTCTGAATTTTGGCGTGCTTTTTGTGAATCTCACAATATTAATATGGAATCTATTTTAAATTTATATATATCGAATAAATCTATTTCTAGTAAGGATTGTTAAAATACTATCTTATATTGTTGGACGAGATTACCTTAAAGGCAGAACCGCTAACTTTTATGCTTACATTAAAGTGGATAAACGATTAGATACGCGCTCGACTCGTTTTTTGGATTTGAGATTAAAAAAAGACTGTGAAGAGGTTACAGTTTGTGGAAATTATAGCGCAGCTAAGTCAGAAGAATATTCTATCGATTATATAATAAAAATGGTTTTAAGTCAGAGAGCATATGGTATACAAGATTTTACTGATTCGTTAGTAATTAGTCCGTGTTTGTCTGTAAAATTAGATGATCATTACCAAATGTTGTCACTTTGGAACCGCATGATAAAACTAGCTGAAAAAGGCAATATTTTTAAGGCTCTATCTCTTTTAAAAAAAGAAAGGCCAGATTACTACATCAAAAAATTTGTAGCAATTAAAAAAAATTTAAATGCAATTTTTATGTCTTTTAAAAATGATAAAAAATTAAATAGGGAGGTTTTATGAATTTATTAAATACGAACAAAAATAACATTGATAATAATATGAGACGTATTTCATCAAAAAAAGTTTTTTTAACCTATTCTTATTGTTCCGCAGATCTTTCAGAAATTTTAAATTTTTTTAAAAATAAATTTGAAGTAAAATATGGACTAGTTGATTATGCGTTGGTAAGATAGTTTCATAAAACCGGATACCCTCATGTACACTCATATTTCGTTTTTATTAAAAAAATAGACACTAAGGCAGCAAATTTTTTTGATATATATGTTGATTCTAAAACTTATAGTGCATATGTTCAAACAGTTAATAACGAGAAAGATTTGTTGGACTATTTAACAAAACAAATATTTAACTTTGTAGATGCTTCAAAAAATTTCATGGCTTCTCCATCAATTTTGAAAAAGTATGGTAAATATTTTGAATATTGTCCATTAGAAGAAAGGATGATTGAATTAGCAAAAAAAGGAGAGATAGCGGATGCTATGTTGTTGTTTGAAAAAGAAAAACCTTCTGAATTTGTATATAAAGGTGATGCTATTGAAAAACGACTTAGAAACATATATTTAAGCACAAGGTTAGGAGTTAAAGCAAAAATTAATTTTAATGACTATGTGATACCTCGAGATTTAAGGTGGATGTTAGACATTTATGAATCTTATCTGAATATGGGTGAAAATAAAGTATTTTTAATTTTAGGCGGTGAGCTTAGGTATTTAATAGATTTTTTTGAATCTTATTTGCAATTCAAAGGCTTTTATCTTCTAGTAGTTAAGGAAGCTAAGGATTTACTGCGATTTAGAAATACTTGTCATTACGATGCGATAATTTTTTCAGACTCTAGCATTTTAGAGTATCAAAATGTAGATGAGCTAAAAAATTTATTTAACTCTTTAGAAACAACGTTAAAAGTTCATAATCGAAAAAATAGTGTTAAAGTACTTTTATCTCCTGCTTTACCAAAAGCTATAATGTCGTCAAAACCTTATAAAGTTTTGGAACAATTTTTTAAAGAAAAAGGAATTGAAATGGAAGGCATACTACCTTATCAATTAAATGCCGATGATAAATTACTTCCCCCACATTTTCATAATTCAGAAATGGAAAAATCAAAGGAATACAGAGAACTTGAAAGTAAAACTAAAGTTTATATTCAAGAATTCTTAAAAAAAGCTAATATGAATGATGAAAATGAAGGAAATGATAATCAAAAAAATACTAATTAATACGTTTTTATTATATGTTATTATTTTATTAGTAATAAAAATATTACTAATTTGTTATTTGTTATAAATATGTTATATTTATTCTAGGGCGGAAAATTAGTGGTAACATTAATTTGTTAAAAAATGCCTCTTGACATCAAAAGTTCGAATTAATTTTGAAAAGCATGAGGCATTTTTTTAACAATTATTTTAAGTTTAATAAAACTTAAAATTTTTTTTTAATAAATTTTTTTTTTTCTGTCCGCCCGGAGAATAAAAAAATTTAGAAAATTATTGCTCTATTATTTTTGGGAGAATAAAATGAACAATTCAAAAACAAAACTTCAAAAAAAAAAATAAAGTTCGCTGAGAATAAAATACCAGCGGACACGTTTTTGTTATTTTTTGTTATAAAGTTGTGATTAAAATCATTATAAATATTATTACTAGTATAATTATTATCAAATTAATTTTTATTTTATTGCTAACTTGTTATTAAATTGTTATTAAATAGCTAATTTGTTGTATGAGCATTAAGCGTTAAATTAATTGGGTAGGTCAACAATAAACTATTGTTGAAAGAATATAGTTATAGTTAATTGGACAAATTTTTTATGGGAGAATAATTATGGTTCAAAAATTAAGAAAAAAATACAAATTCAAAATTAACACCACAAGTTCGAGATATTATGGTAGTTATAATATAACACGTAATTGGAGAATTTTAATAAGGACAAATTTTCAATCTTTAATAGAAATGGATTATTCTTTTATTAAAAAATGGCATGCAATAATAAACGACGATAAAATTTCTTTTATTATGTATACCATATGCAAATACGTGGATTTTCAGAAAGAAACCGATATTTTTATTAAAGCTTACCTCGAACTAAAGAAAAATTGTCGGCCAAAATATTTAGAAGACTTGTTTAGTTTTGATAAAAATACAATTATAAGTATCGAAAAAGCTAAAGGGGATAGTCCTGGCAATGTTGGTGGTTTTATTATTAATTGCCGAGACCCCGAAGAGGAACTTTTTTGGAATAGAATACCGCGCTATGAATCTAAAAATAATAACTGTTTAAGTTTTAAATTTATTACTCAATATAATTTAATTGAGAAAGCAAGGGGAAATTATTTTCTACCTAAAATTTTCCTTGAAGTTTTAAAAAAAGGTCCGGAAGAGATTGATAAAGAAAAAAGAAAAACTGTTTTAGCAAAAAAAATCGATAATGACGAAGAAATAGAAAAAATAGAAATAAAAAAAGAAAAACAATTTGAAATTAAGAGCTTTTTCGAGGATTCAGAATTTTTAGCAATAACCGAAAAATATACAAAAAAGTGTGAGGATTTAATAAATATTAACAATAAAGGGAAAAAAATAAGAGATTTATTTTGCAATTATATTTTAGAATTATTAATTCTAGAAATAAATATTTTAAATTCTCAAAGTAAACCAAAATATTCGGATGTTTTTATTTGTACTTATAAAAAAAAAAAGAACAATAATGAAATAGAGTGGTATTTTAATTGGATGTCTATTGATAGAATCCTTAAACAATTTTTATATAAATCAATTAAACCGTGGCAAAATAAAAATATTGACGATATTAATCAAGGAGAAATTTATAATATAATTACTAATAAATCACTTACAGATAATACAATAAATTCTGTTAAACGTTCTTTTCAAAATAGATTGAATGAAAATGTTAACTTAACGAACGTAAGAAAATCATACAAAAAAATAAAATTTGTTTCGTTTAGTTTAACTAAGTTTTATAGCAATGAAAATAACGTTTTTTTTGTAAAATTAAAAATTGAGATTTTCGTATGTGATAGTTTTAATACTAGCCTTATAAGAGATTTTCTTAATTTAATTACAAGTGAAGATATTCTATGGATAATGTATTCGGTAGAACCTGTAATATTAATACATACTGATTCCAAAGATAAAATTCTTCAAGAGACATATCTAAAATTAGAATGTAAAGCAGTAAAATCACAGCTATATTTAAATATATATGTGATATTTGATGAAAAAAGAGTATGGACTAAAAATTTAGTTGAAAGCTTTTTTTCTACTATTAAAAATGGTAAAATTTTAAATATATCAAACGTACCAAAACTAGGAGGTCTTTGTTTTTGTTATGTTCTTAATAACCTTTTGCTAAAAGCAAATAAAAAAAATCAATTAGCTGAAATTAAAATATATCAGCATACAAAATATGAAATTCCTTCCAAATATAAAATCAAATTTATCAACGAATCGCCATTATTTTTAAGAGAATATACTGGGTCTTTGAACTTCTTATATATTTTACTTAGTATGTTACTAGATAATATAACTAATAAATAATTAAGTTATTATATTATTCCATTAAAATTTTTTAAAGTCCACCAAGAATAAAATTCTAGTGGACACGTTTGTTATTAAATTGTTATTATTAGTATAATTATTATAAAATTATTTAATTAAAAATATAAATAATTTAGTTAGCTAGTTGTTATTAAAATGTTATTAACTTTTTTAAAGTTCACCGAGAATAAAATCCTAGTGGACACGTTTTTGTTATTTTTATTGGTTTTAGTTTAAGGTCAGCAGGAACAACTTTTATAACCTTTTATTATGGTATCGTACTTTAATAAATCTAAATTTAAGGAATTCTGCAACATATTCTAAAGATAAAGGGCATTTTGGAGATGTAAGAAATACTTTCCTAGCTGACAGTCGGTATTTAGCGTTTTTACCAACGTTTTTTTCAAATTTATTAAAGGAACTTTTCTTTGATTTTACTTTTTTCTAACGTAATTTTTTGATTAGTTTTATTTGGAGTTATAACCTATTATTAATCTATTAACCTATTATTAATCTATTAACTTATTATTATATTATTATTATTATTAGGGGGCAATTTACTTAGCAAATTCTCGGTCGTTACTGACAAAACGGGGTATGGTTTTGTAAACATTAACCACGCAATAACACAATCACAATATTGCACTAATAACTTAAAAAAGTCACTCACATGATATTATTACTAAATAAATGTAATCTGCCTCAGGCAAACGGTTTTGAACTATGTGTATGAAAAGTAATGAGAATTCTTTACAATTAAAGGGATGTAACATGTAAATCGTTAAATACGACTGCATACAACTCCTATTTAAGATACTATGTACGGGAAATAAGCAAAAAATAATACATTATTCAAGGAAAACTACTATGGTACGTAAAAAAGATATATTAAATGAAAGGTTAAAAAATTACACAATAGAAACAGACGTGTCCCGTAAGGTGAGGCAAAAAGTTGCGTTCCGTTTAGCGGCTAAAAACATATTTTTGATGTATAATAAAGTTTCATCTTCATTTACTGTGGAGGATATTAGTTATTCTTTACTTGAGAAGCTGAAGCCATATGGTGTATTATCGTAGATACGTATATTGACTGTGAAACTAACGTAACTGACTTATCTAGAGTAAAAGAAACTAAACGTGAGTATTATATTTTTAGACCTCAAATAGACAAAAATTAGTAGCAAAACTTATTAATAATAATAATGTAAATTATCTATAAATAACTGTAAAGTGATTTTTCGAATATAATTTTTATTTTATTATTAAAATATGTCACCTCAAACTGAAACAAAAACTGGAGCTGGATTTAAAGCGGTGTGGATTTTAATAAACAATATTATTTAAATTTTATTAAAAACGAATCTTGATAAATACTTAAAATTAAAAATTCCCTTAAATAATAAAATTGTATTGTAGAACAAAGTAACGTTTTTACGATATTTTTAACATAAACTAAAATATTTGGTTTTGTTAATTTTATAGTAGTCTAATTTTTTTGTAAATTGATATTTTTAGCGAGTTTCTTAATAATTTTAAGGAATCATTATTAAAAACAAATGTTGTTATTTTTTATCTATCTATCATGCATAATATATTTAATTACCTTTTTATTTCAGAATTTTTTATAATATTTTACGTTTTATTGTTAATATAAAGCTTTATATTTTTCTAAGTCAGTAAAGTTTGAAAATGAATTCTTAAAATAGAATTTAGTTTTATGGTGTTAAAGATTATCGCCTTACTTATTACACTCCTGATTATCAAGTGGTGTGCGTTTGCAGTTATTGATAATTTATCAATTATTTTATGAATTTAAAAGTTGTATGTTGAAAGTGTTTTCTCTTTTTTCCTTTTTGATATAAAAAAAAATTTTAAGGAAATATAGCTTCACAATACATTTATTTATAAGCTTGTAAATTTTTTGACTTTCAAAATAATGAAATTACTCTATAGTTTAAAAAAAATTTTTTTATTGTTTGTAAGAATAAAGTATTTTATCTTTAGTTTTATGATCATAAAAATTTTTCCTGTTTTTCATTTTAATGTTTTTTTATTTTTTTATTCATCACGGACAATATTACCTTTTATATAAAGTACAACTTTTTTATTTTGGATTATAGTTTTTAAACTTTATTAAAATGTGTTTTTAATTTATTGGTATAAAGAAAAAATTTTTAATTAACTTAAACATTTTTATAATTTTATTATAAAAACTGTATGCAATTTGTTTTTAGCCTGTACAGTTTTGAAATAGGCCTTTATCAAAAAGTCGAATTTTATTCAGAAACAGATATTTTGGCTGCTTTTCGTATGACTCCTCAACCAGGGGTTCCTGCCGTGTGGATTTGGTTATTTAGTTTAACTTTGTCACATTTTTTAATATTAAAAAATTTTTTTACATTAAGTTTGTTTCATAATTTATTTATAAGATTTTATACATAAAGTTTTTTAGTTAATTATTTAATTTTAAAAGCATGAAATTATACTTTTTGTTGATTTTTACCACTTATCCTTGGAATTTTAGTATAAGTTTTAATTACTTTTAATTATACTAATTTGTTTTTGTCAAATTTTTTTCTTTTAAAAATTTCGCTTATTTAGGTTAATTTGTGATTAATAATCAAACTGAACAAAAAATTAAAATTATTTTCAAAAAAGCTTTATTTTTAAGATCGTCGAAATTTTTAAACTAAAAAATTATAATTTTTTTTTATGTTAAAATTCTACTTTCTTTATAACAAAAATAACATAAAAAAACAAAAGTATTACTATAATTTTCAACAATCCGTATACTGTTAAAAGTGGAAAATACGGTTTAAAAATGAACAAAATATTGTATGTTTAATTTTATGAAGAATGTGGAGCTGCTGTTGCTGCTGAATCTTCTACGGGTACATGGACTACTGTTTGGACAGATGGATTAACTCAATTAGATAGATATAAAGGTCGTTGTGGATAGTTTATTTTAATGATAATTTACGTTTTTAAAGAGCTTCATTTTTTAGAATAGTAGATAAAATAATTTATTGTTTCTTCTTACCGTAACACTTTTAAAAGTAAAATTAAATATTTAATATTATTTTTTGATTTTGGAAAAAAAGGATTTAAACATTTAAATAAAGCATACTTTTATGCAAATTTTTATTACAATTTAGTTCTTATTAATTAAATTTTGAAAATTTTTGTTGTTATAACATATTTCAAATTTTTTTACTTAATTTATATTAATTTAATAATGTTTATTAATATTTTTTAACGTGACTTAATTTTTTTATACTAATTAATTAATAAAAGTATTCATTAAAAAACAGTTAAATTAGTTTTTGTATTTCGTATTGTATTTATTTTTTATGAAATTATACTAATAGAACCTAATAAATTTTTTGTGAGTTTTTTAACCAGTTTTACTGTTATTTTGTTTATTTTTTAATAGCGTACTGAATTTTAATTCTTCATGCTGCGTTTGAAAATGGATAAATTGATTTTGCTGTTAAAGTAAATTGTTATCTAATTTTATTTGTTACGATTTGGAACCTGTTCCTGGTGAAAGTAACCAATATATTGCTTACGTGGCATATCCTATTGATCTTTTTGAAGAAGGTTCGGTAACCAACCTTTTAACTAGTATAGTTGGTAATGTATTTGGATTTAAAGCTTTACGTGCTTTACGTTTAGAAGATTTGCGCATTCCACCAGCATATTCTAAAACTTTCTGGGGTCCTCCTCATGGTATTCAAGTGGAAAGGGATAGACTTAATAAATATGGTCGTCCTTTATTGGGTTGCACTATTAAACCAAAATTGGGTCTTTCTGCAAAAAACTATGGACGTGCTGTATACGAATGTCTAAGAGGTGGTTTGGACTTTACAAAAGATGATGAAGTGCGAATTGTAATTTTTAACAGATTAATTTTTTAATTTTTGCTAAATCTTTATTAATAGTTCGCATTCATTTTTTAATTAAAAATTCCTAAAAATTTTTACATTTTATTTATGTTAAAGTTGTTGTTTAAGATAAATATTTTCTTTTTTTATTAATACTTTTTATTTTTTATTAATTTTTCCAATTATCCATTCTGTTGATTATAATTAAATATGAAATAATTTTATTATGTTTATATCTTTTTTATTTTAGTTCATTAAACTAAAATTTTAAATCATAATTAGTGTAATTCTTAAAAATATAAGTGAATAGTAACTTTCATCCATTGAATGAATAAAACAGAATGAAGGGAAACTTTCATATTGTGTTTTAAAACGAATCAAATGGTAAATTAGTTTGTTTTAGTTTTATAATGTTAATTCTCAATCTTTTATGCGTTGGAGAGATCGTTTCTTATTTTGTGCTGAGGCGATTTACAAAGCACAAACAGAAACAGGCGAAGTAAAAGGTCATTATTTAAATGCTACTGCAGGTACTTGCGAAGAGATGGTGTGGATTTTAATACTTATCATAAAAAGTTATTTTAATAGTCTTTTTCAATACAAAATTTTTTAAATTAATATATCTGATTTTTTGAATACATAAGTTTACTTTTTATTTTTTATGCTTTGTCTCATAAAAATTAGCATTGTTAATTTTTAATGTATTAGTTTTTTTTATTTGAATTAGTAGTTTATCGCCAAGAGAAATTTTAATTTTTGAGTACTTGTTTTATAAGTATAATGTAATTTTATGATATTATAAATCAAATTAATGAAATTTTACAAAATAGATTTCAATTTTTATCTTTTGTAAAAAATTAAAAATTTAATTTTTAAGAGAATAAATTAAATTTCTTTGCGGTATTTGAATACATTTACTTGTAAAACTTTTTTGTTTATAAATTCGTTTAATTTTATAAAGCTGTATATAATAGAATTTATATGTACTGTTTGTGAATGAGTATACATGATTTACTTAATTTTATTACAAACGTGCTTCTTTTGCCGCACAAATTGGTGTTCCAATTATAATGCATGAGAAAAGCTTTTTATCAAAAATAGAAAAATATAGAGAAAATTACTATAAAAAATATAAATAAATTTATTTTTTAAGTAAAATTTTAAATATAAAAAATTTTTATTTGTGCGGATGATATTGGATTTTTTATAAAAAGTTTATTAATTTTTTGGTTTTACGGATATTTTTTATTTATTTTAATAAGATAAAAATTAAATTTCTATTTGTTTGAAAAAAGCATAAAATTTTTAGTTTTATAAATTGAATTTTTGATATATTTGTTTAATAATATAAGTTTTGATTTGTTAATAAGTAATTAATTTTTAAAAGCGTTGGTGAATTTCAAAGTTCTTGCCAAGTTTGTAAAGAGAAAACTATAAAATTTAAATTTTCTATTTTAACTATTTAACAGGTGGTTTTACGGCTAACACTTCCTTGGCAATGTATTGTCGTGATAATGGTTTATTATTACATATTCATCGCGCTATGCATGCTGTTATCGATCGTCAAAGAAATCATGGTATTCACTTCCGTGTATTGGCTAAAACACTTCGTATGTCTGGTGGTGATCATCTTCATTCTGGAACAGTTGTTGGTAAATTAGAAGGTGAACGCGAAGTAACGTTAGGTTTTGTAGATTTAATGCGTGATGCTTACGTTGAAAAAGATCGTTCTCGTGGAATTTATTTTACTCAAGATTGGTGTGGTATGGGTGGTACAATGCCTGTTGCTTCAGGTGGCATTCATGTATGGCATATGCCGGCTCTTACTGAAATTTTTGGTGATGATGCTTGTCTTCAATTTGGTGGTGGAACTTTAGGTCATCCTTGGGGAAATGCTGTGTGTTCTAAATAATGTTTTTTTTAGTGTAATTATGGTTTCATATTCTTCAAAATTCTTGATTTCATGAACATATTGCCGTTAATAATATTAAAATTATTGTCTTTTATCCGTATAAAATTATATAATAAATTTAAGTGATTTATAGTTAAAAGTAATTGTTTTTGATTTTAATAAATTTTAAAATAGCATTTTTATTACATTTTTTCAATAATTTTTATTTTATAAAAATAAAACATTATAAGAAATACTAATTAAATTTTATAGTTTTTAATTAAAGTTAGAACATTTTTATGTTTTATTTTTTAAACTTATAAATATTAAGTTAAAAAATTTTTAATTTATGAAAAATTGTATATTATAAGTCAATAATATTTACAACTTGAAAATGAGCTATTGCTATTTGCTTAATTTTATCCAGGTGCTGCTGCTAATCGTGTAGCTTCTGAGGCTTGCGTACAAGCTGTGCGGGTTTAAACAATTTTTACAATTTAATACTTTTAACCAATTTTAATTAAATTATTTTAATAATTATTTTATATTTTTACTTATAGCCAAGAAATACTTATTAGTAAGTCTAATTTTGGTAAAACTATATTTTGTTTTTAATGGAAATTAAATTTATGATAAAAATGCAAAAATTCTAATGGAATTTCTTTTCCTATAAAATAGAAATTATGTTGATATTATCGCAACAAAAAATTTACATAATTAAATAAATTTGAAAGTAAAATTTAGTTTTTTAAAAGAAAAATTACTTTAAATCATAATAATAAATAATTAATTTGAGTAAAATTAAAAATCATTATAAGATACTTTAAAATAAAATTAAAATAAAAAAAAAAGCTACATACAGTTATATGAGTACGTTTAGTTTAAAAATGAACCTTTTTTTTGGTTTAATTTTATCGAAATGAAGGTCGTGATCTTTCTCGTGAAGGTGGTGATGTTATTCGTGAGGCTTGTAAATGGAGTCCAGAACTTGCTGCCGCTTGTGAAGTTTGGAAAGAAATTAAATTTGAGTTTGAAACTATTGATAAATTATAATTAAAATAATTTCGTTTTATCTCAAATTTTTTTGAATATTTTTTAGTATTTTTTAAATACGTTAAATTTTATAATTTTTAGAATAATGTTTAAATTTTTAAGTTCAAAAAGATCTTTTATTTTTTTATGGCGGTTCCAAAAAAGAAAATGTCCAAATCTCGTAGAAACTCAAGGAAAAGTAACTGGAAAAAAAAGGTGCTTAAAAAAGTTCTTTTTGCTCTTTCTTTAGGAAAATCTTTTGAAGCGAATACTAATGTTAATTTTTCTTTTGGAGACAAATTACCACAATAGTGCTGTGATAATATGTAAAATTGTAATTATTTTTATGTCTCATTCAGTTAAAATTTATAATACATGTATTGGTTGTTTTCGATTTGTACAAGTAACAAATAATGTTTAAAATACTTGTTAAACTTTTATTCATATTTTAGGTTTTAAGGAAGAGTTTTTAATTAGAATTATTCAACTCTTAACTTTTAGGAAAATATATGGTTTTAAATGTTATAAAGTTTACTTCTCATTAGTTTTTTAATTTTGTAAGATTTTTCTAGTTGTTAAAGCAATTTTCTGAGTTATTTACTACTTTAATAACCATACAAATTTCATTCTTTAATTGTAGGTTTCAAGCTATATGTGGGTATCTGCAAGTATAGTTTAATAAGGAAACTATAGTTAGTTTACCTTTTTACACAATGTGTGAGAGCTTGTCCAACAGATGGCTTTTCTTAAATTTTATTTAAAGGAAATTTTTTTTTAATTTTTTCAATTTTTTCACGTTTTAATTATTTAAATTTAATTCATTAATTTTTAATTTTTTAATTCGCCTGTTTTTAATTTTTTTTGTGTAAATTATTTAATAATAGTTAGTTTTTATTTATTATTTAGAAACTTCATTGATCTATATTTATATGCAAGAAGTAGGGAAAGATTTAATTTTATACTTTATTTTATAAAATTATTAATCAAGTTTTTCGATTTATATATCTGATAATAGAATTTTTTTATTTAATTTTATTTTTATCAGGTATTGTTCCTTTTAAAAATATGAGCTGTATGTTTTTATTAAGCTTTTACAGATCTTTGAGAAGATTATAATGTTTGACTCAGTTGTTAGAAATGGTTCCTTGGGATGGTTGTAAAGCTGGCCAGATAGCGTCTTCTCCAAGAACCGAAGATTGTGTAGGATGTAAAAGATGCGAATCTGCATGTCCTACTGATTTCCTAAGCGTTCGTGTTTATTTAGGTTCTGAAACAAGTCGTAGTATGGGTCTTGCATATTAAATAAGGTTTTTCTTTGAGATAGGAAATTTCAAAGGACATATTTATATTTTATTAAAAAAATTTTTTAATATAGAATTTTGTTTATTGTTAAATTTATTTTTAGTTATTTTTATGAAATTAAATTCTATTGAAGTAATAGGTAAGTTATGGATTTCTTAAAAAATTTTTTATATTTATTTTAGATTTATTATGAATCATATAATTTTTTTAATTTAATTTTTTTAAAAATTTTTTATTTAACTAGAAAATCTTCTATTGCCAAAATAATTCTCTTCCTTCCTAAAGATGGTGGTGGTGAAATTTTGATTAATGGAGAAAAAGCTTTTAACTATTTGCAGTTGCGAGTTCTAAAAGTCTTTATTTAACATTTCCAAGTTAAGGGAAAAAAAATAATCTCGTTTATTTAAATTTTATTATTGATTTTTATTTAATAATTTTTAAGCATTTAATAGATTTATTATTTTTTAATTTAATCCTAAAGATGATAAATTTCGAGTTAATAATTGAATTTAAATTAAGTTTAAGATAACAGTTGAAATTTTTAATAAAGTTAAATCGATATTAATATAGTTGCACATATTAATATACTAATATACTTCTTGGATAGAAATTCTTTTTAATTTGAAATCAAAATATTCAAATTTACCTTAGACGTAAGAACTAAATTTTTTTATAATTTTTATATTTTATTCGAAAGACTTTCTTTAAATTATGATATACAAATATAAAAAAGTAAATGATAGATTATTAAACATTGTTATAAATTATCTTTATTGTTCATAAAATTTTAATTAAGGAAGTATTTATGAAAGTTATTCTATTTTATTTTAATAAACTTTTTATGAGCTGGATACATTTATTGATGTTTGTCCAGTTCTTTTGAGGGAAATAATTTATCAATTTTATTTTCTATCAACTAATAACCTTCGTTGAGAAAAAGAATTTTTAAAATGTTATTTTTAATTTTTGTTTGTTTAATAAACTATTTTTTATATATTTTTTCAAGTATTTACAATCTAAATAACGTTGAAAGTTGTATTTGTGTTTTATTTGTATTTTTTAATTAGTTTAGTTTTTTCTATTGCAAAACATTTTTTTTGTTTTAAAAATTAGAAAGTTATATTTTTATTCTATTGTAGTCCGTTCGAACTTCTTAACATTAATAATTATAAAGTTCATGCTTATGTAAAAGGAGGAGGCCTTTCTGGTCAAGCAGATGCCATTTTATGATTTTTAAGCGTTATGACCGAGTAATACCAAAAATTTAAAAAAATTAAAGATTATATTTTTGTTTTATATTGTAGAAATTTTATTTTATGTAAAAAAACTTGCTATATCAAAATCATTAAGCGTTTTTATAGAAAAGGAAGACAAAAAAAAACTGAAAGTGAACGGTTTTTTAACACGAAATTCTTTGTGTAAAGAAAGAAGAAGTTTGTATATTTAAGTCCTATTATTTTTTTGTATTAACTTTGTAACACTATTTACTATAAAGTTAATTCAAATATGTAATTTTTCATTAATTATTATTCATTTTATAAAAAATAGTTGTTTATATTATATAATTTCTTTTTAATTTTAAAAACAATTTTATTTTAATAATAGGGAAAGTATAGTTTTGTATAATCGTTACAATCTCTAACAATAGATTATTAATTAAAAAAAAGAAAATAGTATCATCTATTTCAAAAGCTTAATCTTACATTTTTTAATGAAATAAAAAAGATGTTTAGTTTTGTAACAGAACTTTTTTCTAGTTTATTAATACGGTTTGAAAAAAGCGCGCAAAGCGCCACAATTCTCAAAAAGATAGAATCTTCTTATTTTTTAAGAATAACTTCTTAATAGGTATATGTAAAAATTTTTGTAGAAAAATTTTATTTTTTTTATTATTGAAGAATTATTTTTATTATGTCAACAGAAACAGATGAAATTTTAGAAAGACTTAAAAAAATTACTTTACTAGAAGCTTACGAGCTAGTTAAACAAATTTTGGGGTTTTGTAAAAAAATTTTATTTTTTTTAGCTTTTATTATTATATTTTACATAAAATAATATTTTTTATTTTTTATGATTTAGAATATTATTACTTTTTTGAAAATACCTTCGGTGTTGATGCTACTATTGCTTTGTCAGCTAGTAATACGAATCCATCAATTTTACCTTCAAAAGCGGATGAAACTGTAGTGGAGGAAAAAACTGAATTTGATGTTATCATCCAAGAAGTTCCAAGTGCAAAAAGAATTAATGTTATTAAAACTGTCCGTAGTTTAACAACATTAGGTCTTAAAGAAGCTAAAGATCTTATTGAATCTGTTCCAAAGGTTGTATGTGAGGCTGTATCAAAAGAAGTAGCAGAAGAAACTAAAAAACTTCTAGAAGAAGCAGGAGCTTCAATAATTATTAAATAAGTTTATACATAACCTTTAAATAATATTTTTATTTATTCTATAATTATTAGTTGTTTTCTTTATTGATTTTTTTAATTATTTTTAAAAATTGTATAAAAGAAGTACAATTCTTTTTTATAAAAGTGATTTAGTATATATTTTAGTTTTTTATATTTGGTTTAAGTGTAAAATGTTTAACTTTTAGTTATTATGCTTTTATTTACATTTACGTTTCAAGCTTTAGTTTTAGCTCTAATTATTTTCTCTTTTATATTGGTTCTTACGCTGCCAGTTATTTTTGCTTCTCCTAAAGGATGGGAAAATAACAAATCTCGTATTTGGTTGGCGTGTCGCTTCTGGTTTTTTTTAGTTTTTTTAATAGGAATATTGGATGGTATTTTCTTATAATTCATATTTTTTCTTTTTTTTATTTTTGATGAATTTTGATCTAAGAATATAGTTTAAATTAATTTAAAAAATTATGTTTTGTTTAACAATAAATCCTTATTAATTTTAACAAAAATTATTTTTTTTCTTTTTTTATAGAACGTAATTATTTATTATGAATCTTTTATGAAATATTTAAAAATATATGTTTTAAGAAGTAGGCTATTAAAAGATGGTAATTTGGCTTTTTTTAAAGTAAAAAATCTACAATTTTTTGATAAAAACTTTTTTGTTACTGAAATTAGAAGGTATTTATTACTAGATTTGTTTAGATAATTTAATTAAATTTACAATATTTTAAGATTGTTAATAAAAGAAATAAATTTTTCCTAATAAAAAATTTATATAAATATTCGTTATAATTGAAAGATTAAGATCTATTTTTTTGAGAGTTGGAACATTACAAATGTTATGTTCTTTGTCACAAATAATTTAAAAAATACTAGTACTTTTCATGTTGTTCACAACTTTTTAGGTTTAGAAGAGTTAAAACAAAGTTTACTCGAAATAACTAAAAAATTCAAACTTCTACGTTTTAAATTATGTTCAAAATCCTACCAAGGTAATAAATTTTTTGCTGTTTTAAATGCTTTTGAAGTGAAAGATTTTTTATCAGGAGATATAATATTTCCTCCTCATTTAAAACTACTAAATTCACGAGAATTATTGTTTACTAAAATTTCCTTTAATATTACTTTAAAAATTTTATTAAAAATAGAAGCAAAAAAAGCCAGTTTTCAAAAGCCTATTAAAAGATTAAATTTAATTATAGAAAAAGATGAATTTTTTGATAATTATATGATTTTTGATCTGACTACAGATGGAAGTGTTACACCTTTCAATGCATTTATCAAAGCATTGCAATCTTCTAATTTAGTTACTTTAACTAATGCATAAATTTTTTTAATATTTAAATTTAAATTAAGATCAAAATAATTTTATATTATTTATAATAAAATATTGTGATTTGTATTAAAAACGTCAAATTTATTTTAATTTTCATTTTAATTCGGAGAAGGAGGGATTCGAACCCTCGGTAGCAAAAACTACGCTGGTTTTCAAGACCAGTACTTTAAACCACTCAGACACCTCTCCTTTCTGTTTTTCGGGATGACAGGATTCGAACCTGCGACCCTTGCATCCCAAATGCAATGCGCTACCAAACTGCGCTACATCCCGATAAGGTTTTCTTTATTATTTATAATAAATTTACAAAAATCGTTATAGATTTAATGAACGTATTTGTATGAAATTGAAAGGTAAATTTTATTTAGTTATTAACCGTTCTTACTATGAAATATTTCACGACTTATTTGTCTACCGCTCCTGTTGTTGCTGTTTTATGGTTTACATTAACAGCAAGTTTACTTATAGAAATAAATAGATTTTTTCCAGATATTTTGTAAAAATTTGAAGTATTAAAACTAAAGAATATTAAAAAAAATCTTTAGTTTTAAAAGGAAGTAAGCCTAAATAGCGTGCTTGTTTAACTTTTGAATATACTTTTATTAAAATGTAGTCATAATATTAATCTTTAAAATGCGTATATTTTAATCTACTAAAGAAAATAATTTTAATTTTTAATTAAATAATTTAAATTATTTTATTTTTAATTAAAATTTTTAATCTTACAATTTTGTAATTTTTAAAAAATAAGAACAATCATTTTACAAATTTATATTAAAAATAACTAAATGTTTTTCAAAATATAAAGAATTTTATAAAAAATATGTATTTGTTTTTAAAATTTTTGTGGAATACTCAATTTTATTGTTTTAATGTCACTATTATTTTTACTATTTTTTAATAATTTTAACGTGAAAACATAATATGTTTTTTCTTAGAAAGACAAAAAAATTTTTTATTGTTTGATTATTGATATTATTGTCATTTTAATTTTTTTAATATTTTAAATAAAATCAAAAAGATTTTCTTAGAAGACGGTGCTGTTTATATGTTAATTTAGGTTTGTTTAATCGTTTTGGAATTATTTTACCTTGAAAGTTTATGAATCTTCTAAGAATATTAACATTTTTATAATCAATAAGTGCTGGGTATATGATAAAAATTCTTTCTAAAATTTTGTTAAGATTTATATTAAAAATAATTTTATTTTATAATATTTTTATTTTAATTTATTTAAAAGTACAATCACAAATTTCATAAAGTTAAAACATCTTATAACATAAATAAATTTAATATAAATTTAGTTAAAATTTATTAAATTTGTTCCCATTATTAAGGGAAAAATTTTGTTTTTTATTTACTGAATTTTTTAAAGTTTTTCATTTATTCGGGCAAATACATAGATATTATTGGCATATTTTTACTATTATAACTAATATCGAGTTATTTAATTCTTTTTTTGAAATTTTTTTTTAAATCAATAATAGTGAATTTA
This sequence comes from Euglena gracilis, assembly GCA_900893395.1. Classification (NCBI taxonomy): domain Eukaryota; phylum Euglenozoa; class Euglenophyceae; order Euglenales; family Euglenaceae; genus Euglena; species Euglena gracilis. Next base: position 57,092 of record CAAHFI010382145.1, read on the forward strand.
AGTAATAATTCTGCCTCTTGTGTAAAAGTTTTAGTTTTATTTATTATTTCTTTAAAAGTGGGTTTTTCATTATTGATGTGCTCTCGTAATTCTATAAGGAATCCCCTAACATCTTCAAGATTTATATCGTCCAAGTATCCATTAATACCTGTATATATTGTTGCCACTTGATCTGCTACTGACAATGGTGAAGCTTGAGGTTGTTTTAATAATTCTCTTAATCTTGCACCACGAGCCAATTGATTTTGTGTAGCTTGATCTAAATCTGACGCAAATTGTGAAAAAGCCTCTAATTCTGCAAATTGAGCTAGTTCTAATTTAAGTTTTCCTGCTACTTGTTTCATAGCTTTTATCTGCGCAGCAGATCCAACTCTTGACACGGAAATACCTACATTAATAGCTGGACGAATCCCCGAATTAAATATGTCGGCTGATAAAAAGACTTGTCCGTCCGTAATAGAAATAACATTTGTAGGTATGTATGCTGAAACATCTCCTGCTTGAGTTTCTACAATTGGTAAAGCTGTCATACTTCCTTGTCCTAATTCATCACTTAATTTAGCTGCTCGTTCTAATAATCTTGAATGTAAATAGAATACATCTCCCGGATATGCTTCGCGTCCAGGTGGACGACGTAGTAATAATGACATTTGTCTATAAGCTTGTGCTTGTTTTCGTGATAGAAAATTTAAATATAACAATTTCTTCATAAAGAATCGTGCATGCAAGTTTTAGTGCACACGGCTCAAATCAATAATTATAATAATAATATTTTTAGTTAATAATAATAATAATTCTTCAAGGTTTACTAGTAATAATATCCAAAAAACAATTTTAAATAGTACTTTCTTTTATTTGTAAATTAACTAATCTTGAAAGACTTTCATATCAAAGAATAAATATAAAAAATATTATTTTTAGCAATATATTTTTGTTAGTTGTTATACCCTTATTTTTAAGAATTATTATTAAAATTTTATAGAAAATAGAAAACATTAGTAAATTACGATTATATTATCTTTCAAAAAATTATAAAATTTTTAGTTTTTTGTGTTCAAAAAATTTTACTTAAATAATACTTACAATCAAAAAATAAGAGTTCAATTATTGACAAAATTTTAATAAAAGCTTAGTTCGTTTAATTTTGTGTTTTTAATGTTTATAAATCTTTCATCTAAATATTCTTTAGTATAAAAAATAACAATAAGACTTTTACAACTCGCAATGAAAGATCATCATAAATAACTAACGTATGTTTTCCATTATACACGTTGGTAAATATAATAATTACTCAATATATTTCCTTTCAGAAACGTACATGAAGCTTTTACTTCATACGGCTCCTATCATATGAATAATTTCTTTTAAACAAATTATAAAGTCATATTTTGTTTACGAAATTGCAAATGTTATCAAATTTTGGGTTTATTTTTTTAATTAATTAAAAATTTTAACATTAATTCAATTCGCTTTTATAATTTTATATTTAGCATTTTGTTAACCTAAAATCCATATAATGGGAAAAAAATTATAACCTAACAAGTTTCTCTTTCTATTTTAATAAAAAGATTTTTTGTTTATAATAATTTAGTTAAAAAATTATTAAATAATTTCATAATTCAATAATGAAATTAAGCATAATATTACAGACAAATAAAACAATTTTAAGACAATAATTCTATTTTAAATAACCTTTTTTATTTCCATATAACTACTTTGCTTCATGCTTTAATGTATAATATAATTGAAGATTACAATTTAAATAAAAAATTTATAAGAATAAAAATTAATAATTTACTTATAATAAAAAAGAGATTTAAAATTTTTAATTATGTTTTTTATAAAATTTGTTTTAAGACAACATGCCGCACTGAAATATTCCGCCAAAGCTGCACCTGTATAAGGAGCTAAATATTGTAGTGTAGCAGATGAATCCGCATTTTCTGCAACTATTATTGTATATTCCATAGCCCCACGTTTTTCTAACGTAGTTACTATTTGTGAAACAGAAGACGCTTTCTGTCCAATAGCTACGTAAACACAAATAACCCCTTGTCCTTTTTGGTTTAAAATCGTATCTGTAGCAACAGCTGTTTTGCCTGTTTGGCGATCACCAATAATAAGTTCGCGTTGTCCTCTTCCTATTGGAATCATTGCATCTATCGCAATTAATCCTGTTTGCAAAGGTTCATGAACTGAACGTCTTGAAACAATACCTGGAGCAGGAGACTCTATTAATCGTGTTGTAAATGATGCAATATCCCCTTTTCCATCTATAGGACGTGCCAAGGCATCAACAACTCGACCTAAAAAACCTCTACCTACAGGAATTTGAGCAATCTTTCCTGTTGTTTTAACTGAAGCACCTTCTTTTAAATTAGTAGCTTCGCCCATTAAAACGGCTCCAACATTGTCAGCCTCTAAATTCAAAGCAATTCCAATAGTACCTTCATCAAATTCTACAAGTTCGCCCGCCATCACTTTTTCAAGCCCATAAATCCTAGCTATTCCGTCCCCTACTTGAAGCACAGTTCCTACGTTAACAATTTTTAATTCTTGACGATATTTCTTTACCTGTTGACGAATTATCCTAGTAACTTCATTCGGGCGAACTCTGATCATAGCTTGGGCCTGGGGCATATATAGACAATGCTAAACATATAAATACAAAATTAATAAGTCAAAATTTTCAACATAAACAATACATATATGTATTTAGTTTTTTCTTAGTATTTAGGTTTTAATTTCTTAAGCGACATTTTTTCCATTTTTTTCAGAATAATTTTTTTATGAATTTTTGAATTTAGACGTTTAATAATAGTCGCTTTAGCTTTTTGACAGGCTTGTGAATATAAATTTTTAAAAATTTCTCTAACAGATTTTTTATCTTCCGTTCTTAATATTAAACGCTTTGATTGCTTTAAACGTTTAATATCTTCATTAACGGAAGAACGAATTATATCAAAACTTTTAAGGCGATAAAGTAGTTTTTTAATACTCTTATCCGAAACCATACACGATTTATTTCCAATCATATGGCTATTCAATTAAAATTGTATTTTATTTGTTTTATTATAAGTTTGAAAATAATTTGAAACAAATTTTATAAATTGAAATTGCGTTTGTAAATTAGTATTTTTTATAAACCAGCTTTTTTAGCAAAAAATTTACCTATAAGAATCGTCCTTTTATAATAATTTTTATTACTTCGTTATTTTTACTGATAATATATTACTAATAAATATGATTGTTCACCAAAAGTTTTAAGATAGTTAACATAATATAAAGTTGTTTTATTACAAATTTTTATATTATTTTCTTATAGTTATATTAATTTCTTCTCAATAACATAATATAACCTAACTTGATAAGCAAAATTATACTTAACGGTGATTGAAGAAACATTTTGATTATCTATTTTATAAAATGTGAAATAAAAAATTAACAATGAAAAGTTTATAATCTTATTTTTCTCTTGCTTATAATATTTCTATAATTTTCATGATAAGAGATAAATTATTCTTTTAAAAATATTTAGTAAAATACTAATTTTAGAAATTTCCTCTATTCCCATAAAAATAAATATAATTTTAAATAGACGAATCACACAAAATGTTGTACCATTAGAACGAATTAAAGAAGCTTTTTTAGCTGCATTTTCAAATTCAAGTTCAGCAAGATATAAAGAACTTTGCGAAGAACGGATCTTTTCATCAATATCTAAAATATTTTTAATTATAGTTTTTTTTCGCGTTTTTAGTAAATCACTTAAATTAGATAAAAATAAAATTTTCCTTTCAAAAAGGTATGAGCAAAATTTTTTGCATACGTCTTAAATCTATATAATATTCATTAATATCTATTTCAAAATTATCGGAAATTGATCTTCTATCTTTAAAGAATTTCTATAATTTTTAAGTTTAAAATTAATGATAAATATTTTAATGTTTTTAACATTACCGTTGTATTAAAAAATAAATGATTCTTACTTATAAAAAATTTAACTTATAATAATTATAACTGTTATCACAACAAAATTACATAAAAGCTTTTATATAAAATTATTTTTTAAAATATAATTTATATTAATTTTACTGAATTTGTAAAATTAAAATTAAAAATAATGACTAAAAAGTTAACTTTCCATAATAAAACAGGGTTCCAACTACTATCGCTAAATTTATAATATTCGTTTCAAAAACATTTGTATTTATACCGAAAGTCTTAGCGTTAGAAATGATAGTGAAAATATTAAAATTATCAATTATTTAGATAGATATATAATGAGAAAATTCTCGATATCCCCAAATACACCGTATTTGAACTTTTCAGATCATACAGCGTTTTAAAAATTTAAAAACAACACTTTACCTATTAAATTAAAATATTTTTTAAAATAGTTCTAGAATTATCTTTCAAGTTTAATAAGAAAAACAATAATACGAAATTCCAACTTTAATAAATATTTTTATATTTCATATAACAACGTATCTTAATTTTAATGTTTTTTAATCATTAGGTTTAATATTATGTTCAAATTATAATAGAAGTGTTTAAAATTTTTAAAACATGATATTAAAAAAAATTTTTATTATAAAAATTTAGTATATTTTAACTACAATTTATTATTAATATATTTGTAAATTATAATTTAAATAAATCTAACCTTTGAAATAACATGTATAAACTTAATCTACCGTTATTCCGGCAAATATATTTATTCTAATTGAAAAATGAATAATATTTGTAAAAATAGATTAAAATTTTTTCGCAATGTAATCTTTTTCATGTAAAATTATTAAAATAAGATTAATAGCCAAACAGCCAAATTTAACTAAAAATTTTAGAAAAGTAATTTATTGTCATTAACGTTTCACACACCACGATATTTTTTACACAATAGTTGCTTTCATTTTAGGAAACCTCAAAATATAAACTATACAGTATTATACTCTCGATTAAATTTTAAAATTTTTTTATTAAAAATCTAATATTAAAATTAAACAAAAGGATTCGCAAATATTATAGCTAAAGCAACTACTAATCCATATATAGTTAATGCTTCCATGAAAGCTAAAGATAATAATAAAGTTCCTCTTATTTTACCTTCTGCTTCAGGTTGACGTGCAAGTCCTTCAATTGCTTTACCAGAAGCTGTTCCTTGACCAATACCGGGTCCTATTGCTCCTAAACCAATTGCTAAACCTGCTCCGATAACAGAAGCAGCACAAATAATAGGATTCATAATAAACTCCGTAAAATATTATTGCTTAAAAGTTAAATTTTGAACTTTTAATTTAATTAAATTAAAGAATAAAGGATTGAATATTAAAAATTAATACTTGGGTAATAAAATGTTACTTAATATCACTTACTATTAATGATGACCTTCCATTGCTTCACCGATATAATTTAGATAAAAATAATCCTTCATAAACTAAAAAAAATAATAGTATTAATTAGTTCTATAATTGTCATTATAAAAAATACAAATTTTAATAAATGGGAAATCGCGTTGATCCAGACAAAGTTGCAAAAATTAAAGCTTGAATACCACTAGTAAATAAACCTAAAAAAATTAAAGGAACAGGAACAATTAGCGGTACCAAAGAAACCAATACCGCTACTACTAATTCATCTGCTAAAATATTACCAAAAAGTCTGAAACTTAAGGAAAGAGGTTTAGTAAAATCCTCCAAAATATTAATGGGCAATAAAATTGGAGTAGGTTGAACATATTTTTTAAAATATGTTAAGTTTAATAGAATTTAAATTCTTTATTAAGTAATTAATAAAAAAACTATAAAATTTATATAAATTAAAGTAAGCTTAGTAAATTTAAAATTCTTTAATAAAATATACGACAAAACCTTTTTTGTTAAGTCCAGCATAAAAATACGCTAAAGATGTCAATATAGCAAGTCCTGCCGTAGTATTAAATAGATAGAAAACATCCTCTTAAAATTTATACCTACATTACAAAACGTATATAACTTACAATTATAAAAAAAAGATCTAACAACTACACTTTAATAAATGTTGAGTCTTATCTATAAATAAATAATAAAATTAATAAATACATATTTGTTTTATCAGAAATCTTTATCAACTATAAATGTTAAAAAAAAAAGGATATTTTATTGCAAATATTTAATAAATTAACCAAATTTTAGAGTTTCAGACAAATAAAATTACTTTATTAATTCCATTGCTTTATAAACCATTTTGAATAAACTTTTTATGATAAATTCAAAACGCACATATCATTTGTAGGTGCTCCCAACTCTCCATTTGGAAGTTCAATAATTTTCCAAGGAATTAGTGCCCCTGACCAATTTGACACAAAGATAAATAAAAACATAGTTCCAATATAAGGAACCCATTTTGAATATTCTTTTTCACCTATTTGAGTTTTTGAAATGTCTGTTATAAATTCTGTGACAAGTTCTATAAAAATTTGTTTGTTTGCTGGTACTAAAGTAAGATTTTTTGTAGTATAAATACTTAAAAAACCTATTATTAATATAACAATCCAAGAATTAATTAATACTTGCCCGTGAATTTGAAAACCTAAAATTGACCAATAAAAGTGTTGCCCAACTTCTTAAAAATAATAAAATATTTTTAAATATTCTTATAAATAGCAATAAATTTGAATTAAAGTTTCTACATCTGAACTTTTAAATGAAAATTATTTAAATCGCAAAACATTAGCAATTTTTAAAAGTTAAAATTTTCTTAGGAAGTATTTAATCAAAATATTTATATTTATAAAAAATCCGAAAAAATTTTTATTGTTAAAAGAATGTTTAATTTTTAAAATCAACAGAAAAATGCCCGAAATAAACATGTTTACAGAAAAAATTTTTTAAAAAAGTTTTAACTAAAAGAAGAAGTCTTAAAAATTCAAAAAATTAAAAAATATAATTAAAACAAACTTCATATGAAAGGGATTGAAATCACAAAAATAATATAATAAAACAATCTTCATTTCTCGAAAAATAAAAAATTATTATGAAAGTCACTGAAACCTTTAAGAAAGTTTTTTGAATTTTTTATACTTATCAAATTTTTGTCTTACTTTGTTGTTAACGCCCCGATTTATGGAATTACAAAGAACACTCAAAATTAAAGAAACAGAAAGAATAGAATCATCATTTGAAGGAATAGGATATTTAGTAAGTGTGGGGTCACAATTGGTATCTAAATAAAATACGCATTTAATTTAAAAATTAATACGCTTCATCAAACTGAACAAGAAAACGATTTAAAGTTTCATACAGCTTTGAATAATTATTTATTTAAAGTTATTAAAACTTGTTACAAAAAAACAAAACTTTTTCATTATTTAATTTTTAAAAATTATTCATAAACCTCAAAGGTAGTTTATTGTTATATTAAAAACTATATTACTAAATAACAAAATAAAATATCGAGAAATAATTTGTTACTATATTCATTCAAATTTAATTGTAATTATTTAATAATTAATTCTAATAATTATTTTTAAAGAATTTTCATTTTATAAATTTTTTATTCTTTAATAAAAAAAATTCTACTATGGAAAAAAGAGATACTTAAAACATGAATAACGCACTATAGTTATACTAGCAATACCTAACTTTTTACATTCACGTACAGCATTTATCTCCTTGTTTTGTCCTATTATAATAACAATTTCAGGACGTTCAGTCATATCTCTCATACCGGAAAAATATTTTTTAAGCTAATTAAATAGAATATTCTTTCGATTAATTATCTAGTTTGAAAATAAATATATTTATAAAAATTTTAAAATTTAGTTAAAAAATAAAAATTGAGTCACATTTAATTTTTTTTTTTTAGTACTAAACGTTCTTTTTTTGTTAATAAGTTGTGATGCTTTTCTTTTTGTTTTGATTTTAGCATAAAATTTTATTGCAACAAAAATAAAATAATCCCAAAATTATTCTTAATTTTATAATTAAATGTAATTTAGTTATAAATAAAATTTATAATTTTTATTATCAAAAAATTGCTTTAATTTATTTATGCAATTTTTAATTGTTATCCAATTTGTCAATATACCGCCCAACCAACGTTTTGTTACAAAAAAAGAATTACATTTTAAAGCGATTTTTTGTGTTAAAATAGAAAAAAAGCGTTTTGTACAAACAAAAAGAGCCATTAAGATTAAAAATTTTTCTAATAAATATTCATAAAAAATTTATAAAGCTTTTTAAAAAATGCTAAAATCTAACAGATTGGTTTTCATAAAAAGTCACAACTTTTACCTTTACGTACAGAACGTATAAGGAAATTGCAAGCTTTTTTTAAACAAACTATAGTCTGTAACAAATCGATAATATGAAGACCTTTGCGTTCTCCATAAATATAAATTCTCATTCTTGGATTCCATTGTTTAACCTTATGACCAAGATGAACACTAGAATTAAGCATTTTTTCTACAGTAATCATATTTAATTAAATTTAAAAAACGAGTAGCGTAACATACATATAAAGAAAATAATAGTTATAAAAGATATATAAAAATATTTCATAAAAAAAAATTTTCTTTATTATTTTAAGAAGTAAATACCGGAATCATCTATGTATTTTTTGTTTTATTGTTTCTTCAATTCTCTTAAAGACGACACCCAGAATCGAACTGGGGAATAAAAGATTTGCAATCTTCTGCCTTACCGCTTGGCCATGCCGCCATGCTAGGAACCAGATTTGAACTGGTGACACAAGGATTTTCAGTCCTCCGCTCTACCAACTGAGCTATCCCAGCTATTATTATTATAAATTAATTTATACTTATATTATTATAAGTAAATTTAAGTTTACCAACTCGCTTTGGTTACACCTGGAAGTAAACCATAATGAGCCATATCTCGAAGAATATGTCGTGATAATCCAAAAGTCCTAAAATATCCACGTGATCTCCCTGTTACGTAACAACGATTTCGAAAGAGTTAACAAATAAAAATACTCAAAAAAATAAATATAAAAATTTTATAAATTTTTCAAATTATTAACAGCTATAAAATTTGAATGACAAATAGAAAATCAAATTAATCGGCAACGCAAACTATTTCTAGGTAATTTTTGCAAAAAAGAGTAAATCCGCAATTTTTTCTCAAAAGATTTTTCGTCTTTTCCATTTGTCCTGTATACATAACGGTTATGGGAATGTATTAATACTAATATTATTCGTTTTCTCTGTCTTGCTATAAGACTTTTTTTTGACATAAATAAAAAATTTTTAGGTTAAATAATGCTCGAATAAGATGCATTCAGCTGGATTCGAACCAGCGACGTCCTTCCGGAGCGAGATTATGAGTCCCGTGCTATCGTCCACTCTGCCATAAATGCGCCTACAAATTATAGACGCAAAACAAGTTTAACCCTGTCGTTGTTTATGCTTGTTATTTATACAAACAACTAAAAGATTGTTTTTGCGACGAATCAAATAACATTTATTACAAATTTTTTTAACAGAAGAACGTATTTTCATAAAAATTAAGTCTAATTAAACAAAAATTATCAAACAACTTTTTAATAAAAAATAATAAAACAAAAGAGGTAATTTTAGTTTATTTACCAAATATAAAACAGAATCTCCCCACCAATTTTATTAGATCTAGCCAATCGATCAGTCATTAATCCTTTAGAAGTAGACATGCAAAATTAAATTTTAAAATTTCTTTAAGAACAATACAAGTTAATAATCAACATAAGGCTCAAATAAAAATAATAATAATAATACAAAAAATTACGTTAAAAAATATTTCAAAATAATTCACGAATAATAAGAATTAAATTTTATGTTTTTCACAAAAACATGCATTAGAATACAAAAATAGAAATTCTTGCTAAATTATAATAAAGGAAATCATTATAAAAAATTTATTATTGCTTATAATTTTTATCTTATGAAACTCAAAAAACATATCGCACAAACAGTTAAACCAACGCCACCTGCTACTGATTGTAGTCTTTTATAACTACTATAAGTACGCAAACCAGGTTTGCTTACACGTTTTATTTTAGTTATATAAGAAACTTGTTTTGGACCTTTATATTTTAAAAAGATTGTAATATATTTTTTTATAACACCGTTTTCAGTTAAACACGTAGCGTCAGCCAATTCAAAAGAGTCAATAAATCCTTCTTTTTTTAAAATTTCGGCTATATTTACCGTAAGTTTTGTATTAATAACATTAACTTTTCTAGCTTTTATTAAAAGAGAGTTTCTTATTCTTGTAAGCATATCGTATAAGGCTAAATAAAACCTAACAAAAGAATAAAAATATGTATATATATTAATAAAAATCAAAAATTAATTATACTTCTATAAAAAAAATCACACCTAATTACATTAAATTAAATTATAAATTTTTAAAACAATTTATTAACAAACTCTACAGGAAACCATTAATCATAAAGTTTTGAAAAATAAAATTTAAATATTTCAAGATTTACTAATATTTAACTAATTTAATTATGTAATATTAATATAGTAATAAAAATAAGTGATCTCCCAACTAATGAATAAATTTTACAAAACAATAATAAACGGTTTGTTAAAGAAAAATACTACTATCAAAATATTTAATAATGCTCTTATTTACCGAATTTCAACATATATATAGATAATAAATATAAAAAATTATTAATAATATATTATTACACTTAAACTCGCAAATCAATATTTGTCATAAAATTCTAAAAATAAAACAATAAAATTACTATTAATAAAAAATAGATTTTGTACATCTTAACACGTAAAAAAAAGTATAAAAATTAATCTCGGAACGGGATACCTAATTCTTTTAAAAGAAAGAAAGCTTCTTGATTCGTTTCAGCAGTTGTAACGATTGTTATATTCAAACCTTGTACTTTAATCATTTTATCAAAGTTAATTTCAGGGAACATTGATTGTTCACTTAACCCAAAACTAAAGTTACCTGATCCATCAAAACAATTCTTGTTTATTCCTTGAAAATCTCTAATTCTAGGTAAAGATAGATTAATTAACCGGTCTAAAAAACTGTACATCTTTTCACTACGCAAAGTCAAAAACATACCAACAGGCATCTTTTCTTTAAGTTTAAAGTTAGCAATAGCTTTTTTCGCCTTACTTATAATAGGCTTTTGACCAGAAATAATTTCTAATTCATTTAATAAAACTTCCAAAATTTTTGAATTTTGACAAGATTCATCAAATCCTCGATTTATAACAATCTTTTTTAATTTAGGAACCCTATAAGAATTAACATAACCAAATTCTTCTTTAAGTTTGGGAATGATAGTTTCTAAATAAAACGATTTTAATCTTTGCATTTTTTTATAAAATCCTTTTTAAATATTACTACTACACTAAATTTTAATAAAAATATTTTGGAACTATAAATAGGAATGATAAAAGTAAAATTTATAATAAAAAAACACACATACAAAAAATTAAGAAAATATAGATATACGCTAAAAATGAAAAACAACTTATTATGAGAAGTCTTTATTGTATCACACAACCTCTGGCGCTAAGGACATTATTTTTACGAATTCCTTTTCTCGCAATTCGCGAGCAATGGGGCCGAAAATTCTTGTACCTTTAGGTGAACGATCATTATTAATTATGACAGCAGCATTTTCGTCAAAACGAATTGCCATTCCACTTTCTCTACGTACTCCTTTAACAGTTCTAACAATAACAGCTTTAACAATATCTGATTTTTTAACAACCATGTTAGGAATAGCTTCTTTAAAATAGATAAAATCTTTATAAATTTATAAACAATATCAATATAAAAGAATAATAAAATAATAAAAACATAAAAAGATATATAAATTATTAACTCTAATACACAATTTTACAACCGCTATTATTATATCACCAATATTCGCATACTGACAATTTGGTCCTAATATACGAATACACATAATTTTTTGTGCTCCAGTATTATCCGCAATTTTCAAATATGTTTGTGGTTTAATCATCTAAACTAAAAAATAAATTATAAAGAACGAAGAACTACCAAAATAAGAATTTTACCAAAAATATTATTAACAAAAACAATTAGCATTAAACAGTTTTAAATTTTAACAATAACACGAGTTTTAATAGGCATTTTATATCCTGCTATTTTTAAAGAATACTTTGCAATGGATTCTGAAATACCCAATACTTCGTAAAGAATTTTTCCAGGTTTTACAATTGCAACCCAATATTCTACATTTCCTTTCCCTGAACCCATGCGAGTTTCGGCTGCTCGAAATGTTACAGGCTTATCGGGAAAAATTCTTATCCAAAGTTTGCCCCCACGTTTTGCATATCTTGTAATAACTCTACGAATTAAATAAAAAAATTTTTTTTTAGAAAAGAAAACAGTAAAAATTTATTTAAAATAAAACAATTAAGAAAAATCATCTTATAAGTAAATAAGTTAAAAAACCTTTTTTATCGAAAACCAAAAAAGTTTATAAACAATAAAAATTTATTAAATAACTTTGAAAGCAAAAAATCTATATAAATTTATTAGAAATCACAAAAAACCACAAAGCAGCTTCAATTTGACGTGAAGTTATCCAACCAGGCTCTAATGATTGTAAAACAAGTACAATATGCCTTAAAAAATCCAAACAAGCAAAATGTAATGCATTTGGCTTTTAATTAATAAATTTAAAAAAAGTAAAATAAGTACAAAATCAAATTGTATATCATAATATAAAATAAAAAATTTTAATAATAATCTACTTAATTTTAGTAAAGATTAAATGTATTTTTTATTATTTTAATTTTTATTAGCTCAAAAAAATATTTAATACTTAAAATTTAAAATTATTAAACATTTATTACGTTAAGAATAAAATGCTATTAAAGATATTTAATTACAATAATTTAAAACTTAAACAAAAAATAATTAAATTTACTCATAATTAATTTTTTAAATTATTTAGATCGCACAAGCATAATTACCAAAAACAACTTTATCAATTAAATAAAAAATTTCACTTAAATCAAATCGAATAAAATAACTATCGTGGTAAAACGCAATAAAAATTTTATTTTTTACATAAAAAAAGTCTCATATAGATTTTACCTGTTAATCTACCTCTATGATATTTACGAAACTTCGTTCGCTTAGGACTTAACATATAAGACTATAAAAACAACGAAAATAAAAGATAATAAATTTCTAAATTAGGTAAATTCATTGCAACTGATTAAAATTATTACAATAAAAATGAATTAAAATCAAATTTTCAAAGAAACTAAAGTTCCACTTTTTTATGTTCAAAATTACAAAACGATTCGAATAAATCGATTTTTTACAAAAGAAACATAGTCCCCTCTGATTATTATATAAGACAATAAAATTAGGTGAAAATTTATATTTGAACTTTTCAAATATCATACGTTCTAATTTTCCTTTATTATATAAGTTGAATATATTTAAAGTATTAGATATTTTAAATTTCATATTTCTATAACTATAAAAATATTTCGAAGAATACAAATGAGACTTTAAAAATAAAAAATTTCCTGTTTTTATATCAGTAATGAAAAATCTCCAAATTCCTGAAAAAAATTTCCAATATTTAGAGTAAATCCAAGTTCTAGTTTTTCTAGAATGAAGTTTTTTTATATATCTCCACAATAATCGGTAAAGATAAAGATCTAATTCTAAAAATAGAAAATTGTTATTAAAACAAAAAAAACCTCTGTTTAAACAATCTAAAATTTTTTTATTCAATAAATTTACTAAAAAAAATACACTTTTTTTTAAAAACATTTTTACAATCATTTTTAAACTTAGTTTATAAAATTGTATATGTTTTTTATTAATATGCAATAAAATATTTGAACCAAATCTTAAAAAATCGAAAATAAAAAAATTAAATACAAACGTCTCAAATCTATAAAAAGAATTAATATTAATATTCAAAATAATCCCTCGAAGACTAAAAAAAGATATAATAATTTTTTTACAAATAAAAAAATCATAAGGAAACTTAAAAAAAAAATAAAATTTATCTATATAAAACAAATAATAAACTTTATAACTAATAAAAAAATTTTTAAATAGACTTTTAACAAGTTTTTTAACAAACCTAATCATACAAATCAAATTGTAATAGGCTTTTTATCTGAAACAATAAGTTCAAGATATAAAAATTTCATTTTTAGAAACATAATTTCAAATGGAAAAATTACAATAAAAATTGCGTAGAATAATCCTAAACGTCTAATTTTGATTAAATCAATAGAATTAACTTTTATTGTTTTTTTAGTTAAAATTTTTAATAGAACTTATTTTTAAATGAATAAATTTTAAACTTTTAAATTCAGATTTTTCAATTAAACTCAGAACAAAAATTTCTGAAAATTTTTCCAAATTATTTCTTATGTAATTTTTATTTTGAATAATTGAAAATAATTTATAAAAAAGAACCTATGAAAGAAACGAAAATATTAAGTTTTTAAATAAAACTTTTAAAAAGCAAACAATACGCACTTCTTGAAAAAAAAAATTAAAAAACTAAATATAAATATATTTGTATATAAACCATGCGTAAAAATTACATAGCTTTAAAAAAAAGCTACAAAATCAATTTTAGAATACAGCATTATAGTTCACTACAAAAACGAAAAAAGGTGATTACGTAATTACTTATTAACAAAAATATTCTTTTTTTATTATACAAATCTTGAAGAAATTGATAATTCATTAAAAAATTAATGATTTAATAATACAAAAATTTAATACCTGCAAAAAAAATTCTATTTCTAATGAATAACTTTATTAAAAATACAAGTTTAAGAATTCTCAAAAAACACATTAAATAGTAATTCGCAACAATCCATTAAATATAAAATTAAAAATTATTAAAAAAAGTGACTTAAAAAAAACCAAATTTTTACGGTCTAAAAAATTTTTTAAAAAATTTACATCCAAAGGAAAATTTTTATAAATCCAAGAAAAACGAGCAAAATATAAAAACTTAAAATTTTCGACCTTAAAATAATAAGAGTACTTAAAAACATCTATTAAAATTTGTTCAAAATCAAAAAAGTTGCCTTCAACAAAAAAATAATAATCTTTTATAAAACAAGGATTAATATCATTAATATAAGGTAAAAGAGTACTTGTTAACAAAAGACTAAAAGATAATTTATATAGAAGAAAAAAATCATAAGAATAAAACAAAAACGCGTTTTTAATGTTATAAAAAAAACCATGGAGAAATAAATTTCTTTTCGAAGATAAAAGTGATACTAGAAAAAATTTATCCTTAGAAGAATAAAAATACGATTGTAAAGAAGGAAATTTTTCAAAGCAATTACGAACAGAAAAAATATGAGCATAAAAACTTTTAAAAAAACGCCGTTGTTTGTTTTTAACCAAAAATATATCTGATTTTTTAGATGCTAAATAAATTTTATGTTGTGTTAAGGAAACAGTATTATCAAAAAAAGTGCTGTTTTAAAACCTCATAAAAATAATCAAATAAGTATAAATAATAAAAATAAAATAAAATTTTTACAAAAAATGATGCAAATTCGTAAACTAATGAACTAAAACTTTTAATTAAAAATTTGTTCACAAACTGTAAAAAATATTTTCATATAGTACAGCTTTTCAATAAATGAATATAAAATATACATGTTTCGTTCAGGTATTACTAATAATACTAATAATGCATGCTTTTATTAGAATATAAATGATTTATTAATAACAATTTCAGTTAATACTGTATATTATTGTTATTTTAACAAGTAAAAATAAATAAAAATTCCAAAATTTAGAAAAAAGTTAAATTTTATAAAATTAAATTTGATCTTTAAAATATTGAAGGATTATAAAGAAGGAATTTTTCATAAAAAATATTTTAAAATAATACAAAATTAATGACGCAAAAAATTCCATTTAATAAAGTTCCAATTAAATCTATAAAAAAAAGAAAACAAAATGTTTTACAATATAGCGAAAAATAAAAATAATATAAATATCAATAAAAAAAAAAATTAAAAGACGCTAAACTTTATATACCCAAACCTTTATCCCTAAAACTCCATAAATCGTATTATAAAATTAATAAAATTTATTTAAAATAAAACAAAAAATAAAAATAAAGAAAAATTTATAAAATTATACTAAATTTTATAAAAATAAAAGAAATATCTTATGAGCTATATCATTAAAATAATCTATATCTGCCCTCAAAGTATGAAGAGGAACTCTTCCTTCCCTAAACCATTCCGTCCTAGCAATTTCTATACCATTTAAACGTCCAGAAACTTGAACCTTTATACCCTCTGCTCCTGCCTTCATTGCTTGCAACATTACAGTTTTCATAGCCCTTATAAAAGGTGTTCGTTTTTCTAATTCTCGACGAACTGAGTCGGCAAGAAGTCTGGCATCTAAATTAGGAGAGGTCACTCCTACAACCTTACAAGTAATAATACGAGGAGTCTTACCCAACAGATAATTCATCCTATCAATCAATATATCCCTAATACGAGATAATCCCTGGCCATCTCTTCCTATTACACGTTCTGGTCTGGCAACATGAATATAGACTATTGTGTTATTTCTTTGTTCACTAAATTCATATATTCTTTCTATCTTTATCAACGAAATTAAAGTCTCTAAAAGCTCTTTATTCATAAAATTACGGATAACGATGTCTTCTTTTACAAAACTAGCGTAATGCCTCCTTTCCACATACCAAAATGAACTATGCGACTAAGAAAATAGAAAACTCTTTTTAAAGTTAAAAATAAAATACTTTCAAAACAAAACAAGCTTATTAAAAGCATATAGCTAAAATAAAAACTCGGGTATAAAATCTCTAATTCTAATAAAATATAAATCAAATTATCCTCAAAATAAGAATAAAAACTTTTTCTACAAAAAAAATAAATAAGGAAAAATAAACATTAAAAACAACACTTAATAGAAAAATATAAAAAATCGACCTCAAAATAATATTTAACGAATTGAAGCTATCTTATAAATTTTAAAGTAAATAAGACCAAAAAATTATAAAAATTAACTTTAGAACTTTAGTATCGCACTATAAATATTTTAGATAAAACACAAGTTAATAATAGAATAAAATATTTATTACGAAATAAATAATATTTTGTATCTCAATAGTAATACCTAGCCTAAACCCTAAAGGGTGAACTTTTTGACCCATAAAAAAAAAAACAACTAATGCTAAAATCTTAATTGAAAATAATATAAAAATAAACTACGAACAACAAATAAATACCAGGTAAATTTAAAAACGATTATTGTTTTGATTATTTATTAATAGAGATTTAATCTTTTTTCTATAAATTTAATCTTTCAAATTTTTTCAAAACAAAATGACCAGTTAATGTAAAAAATAAGTTTTTTCTGATTAATGAGGTTCCAACACTTAATAAAATAAATTACAAAAACAAAATGCAATAAGTTAACAAAAATTTTTATAAAATGGATAATTTTAATTGAATAGAAATTATAATCCTTCTAAAATCTGTACAAGCGTTTACAACATACAGCTTCATTAATACAAATATACATTTAAAATACCTATAAAACTATAAAAATTTTTGATAGTATTTCCAATCGCTTTTTAAACAAAAAAATGAATAAAATAAATCTGTTTTGAAATGAAAAATAAATTAAAATTTTTAAACCATAAACCAAATTCAACAAATAATAAAAACAAATAAACTTAAAATTCATCAAAAATAAAAAGTTATTTATCTTTTATTTAGAAAAACAAACTCACTAAAACAACAATTAGAGTTGCAAAAGAAAACTACGAAATAATTCAAATTCAGACAATAATAGTTATATGACATGTTCGTTTTTTAATAGGAAAACCCCTACCTTGTGCATGTGGACATAAACGTTTCAAGATAGGTCCAGCATCTGCTCTAGCTTCGAGAACACGCAAAACATTTGCATCTTCATCGTAATTTTTTATTGAATTAGAAACGGCGCTTTTAAGAAGCTTAAAAATAAGAGTACTAGGTTTATAAGGCATAAATTTTAAAATCATTAAAGCCTCTTTTGCAGAACGACCTTTAATTTGATTTAAAATTCTCCTAACTTTAAAAGGAGAAATTCTAACGTACTTTATTGAAGCTGAAGATTCTAAAGGTTTTTTTTGTTCCATCAGTAAAAAATAACATAAAATTATATAAAAACTGTATAAAAAGTATCCATACTAATATTTAAAAAGTTCTTAATACATGCAAAAATTACATAACATATAAAATAATTCTACTATCTCTTAGTCTTAGTTTTTTTATCATGCTTTTTATGACCACGATAATTTCTAGTTTGCACAAATTCACCTAATTTTATAAGGTTTAATAAATCCATTTTATTAATAAAAAACCCACAATAATATAAGAAAATAAACTTTAAATTTTTTATTACAAAAATTATAAAATCAAAAGTGACCTATCATTTGATCGGAAACTAAAACGGGTATATGCTCCTTTCCATTATAAACGCCTATTGTATTTCCAATCATAATTGGAATAATAGTACAGGAACGGGACCAAGTTAATATTACAGATTTAAAAAAGATCTAAAGTTTTCATTTAAAAACAAAAAAATAAATAAATTAGTATTATATATGATTCTAAAATAAAAATTAATTAAAAACATAAGGTCAAATCTCAAAAACGATTCGAATTCATTTGGTCAACTTTTTTTATTAATGAATAAAAAACAAAAGGACCTTTTTTTAAAGAACGAGACATAAATAAAAAATAAACAAAATAAAAAATAAACAAAATAATAACAAGGAAAATAGTAGATATTAAACCATTTTTCTAGAGCGAATTATATATTTATTACTAAATCGTTTAGGTGATCTTGTCTTTTTACCTAATGCTGGTTTACCCCAAGGCGTAACAGGCTTTGGTCTACCTATAGGACTTCTGCCTTCGCCTCCTCCATGAGGGTGATCGCAAGGATTCATAGCTACACCACGAACTGTTGGTTTGTTTCCTAACCAGCGATTTCTTCCAGCTTTTCCTAAAACGACATTAGAATGATCAAGATTTCCAACTTGACCAATAGTAGCCCAACAATAACGTCGTAATAAACGAACTTCTCCCGAAGGCATTGTTATAGTAACAAATTTTCCTTCATTGGCCAATATTTGTACAAAAGTTCCAGCAGCCCTTGCAATTTGACCACCTTTTCCAGGCTCAAACTCTACGTTATGAATAATAGTACCTAATGGTATTTTGCTTATGGGTAAAGAATTTCCTATTTTAATAGGAGAAAAAAAATCAGAAATAATATTATTACCAACGCACAAATCTTTTGGATGAATAATATAAGACTTATCACCATTTTTATAATAAATTAAAGCAATTCGAGCATTCCTATTAGGATCGTATTCAATAGAAATAACTTTTCCTAAAATACCTAGCTTATTACGTTTAAACTCTATTCTGCGATACAAGCGTTTGTGACCACCACCTAAAGTTCGGCAAGTAATCACACCACGGGAATTCCGTCCTTTTGACCTATGAACAAAAAATGTTAAATATTTTTCAGGATTAGATTTTGTAATTTCTGAAAAATTACTAACAGAACGTTTACGAGTCCCTGATGTATATGGTTTGTAATAACGAATAATCATATTAAAAAATTAGTAAACTATTAAAGTATATACTAAATACATCGAAAAAATTAGAATTAAAAAATTTTAGGTTAAAAATAAAAAACTAAATTATTTTTAAACAAATAAAGTAAAACTCACCTATAAATGCCACTACTAAAACAATAAAAATTAACTAGAGACAAGAAAAAAAAGGAATTGTTTCTAAGTCATTATATAAATTGATTAAAATCCTTAAAAGAAATTAAACAAAAAAGAATTAATTGAAAACAAAAGTTATATTTATTTCCCAATATAATATAATAATATAATCTCACTAATTTAATAAACATTCTTTTATAATATTTTTTCATACCCTCAAAATTATTTGAACGATAATATTTACTAGATTTTACATAGCTATTAACTGAAGTAATTTTAACACTAAAAGCAGTTTCAATAAGATCTTTAAATTGCCTTTTACTTATGAAGTTATAAAATACTAAAAAAATAAAAGTAATTAATTAAAATTTTTATAATATAAAACTACAAACTAAAAATACAGCTACTATAAACATTCAAAACATTTGTATATCAACATCAAAAGTATAAACATTATTTTTTAAAAGTTTATTAGTCTTATCGGTCAAAATTTGAGATTTAAAAAAAAATCAAAAGTATTTATAAATATTCAAAAAAAAATTAACATTAAAAAAAAAAATAAATAAATATATTATAAAAAAAAAATATAAGAACACACCCATACTTAAACTGATCATAAAATTTTCTAGAAATAAAATAAAACATATAAAGTAAACAAAATACTAACAAAAAAAAAACAAGGAAATAATAACCTTTTTTAAATTATAAAAATTTAGAAAAATTTATTCGATAATATATTAATTACCGAATAAACTAAAATATATATTAAGAATATAAAAGTATTATAAAAAACTTATAAAGAAGAACCTAAACCCGAATAAGAGCCATAAAAAAAAAGAGCAAGAAGTGCAATCGCTGCTAAACCGATTATTGTAAGAACTAACCAAAGTGGAATTCTACCTGTATTTTCTGAATTAGACATAAATATTTCTCCCAAAATAATAAAAAAATGTTAAAAAAAAATACTACAAAAATATTTGCTTCAAGAAGCAGACTTTAATTAATAATAACTAATTAAAGATATAACTAGAAAATAGAACAGCCAAAACAAAAATTAATAATAGTCCCCAGTATAAACTTGTCCTATTTAATTCGACTGTTTTTTTATTTGAATTTGTTTGTGCCATAATAAATAATTTATAATAAAAAAATATGTTAAACCTTAGATTAAAAAATATAAAAAAGTATAACTTTAAACAAAACTTTACACTTTATTTTAACAAAATTTTAAAGGTTAACGTTGAATAAATTGCATTGCAGAAATAGATCCTAAAAAAAATACTGTAGGAATAGCCAAAGCATGAACAGCTAACCAACGAAATGTAAATATAGGATATCTAGTATCATTAGGTAAATATATAATTTTAATTAATTATTTCCTATAAAACTGCACGAGGAAAGAATAGATTATAAAAGTCTTTCATACAAAAACGTACATGATATTTTCAAATCATACGGCTAGTCAATTAAAATTAAAAATAAAATTTAATACAAAAATTTCAAATTAAAAACTAACTATATTGAACATACGTATTATAAGAGCCGCATAATTTTTGCACTACAAATAATTAATTATTTTTTAAAATAAATATTTTTTAATAATAATTGTGATAAAAAAAAATTTTTTATTTAATTTTTTTTTAATTATTAAAAATATAATTATACATCATCCCCAATAATACTTTAATACCTTCTTCGTCCCTTTTATTTTTAATATGCTTTCTTAAAATGCGTCTCTTCACCAAAGTAATAAAAAATAAATAAATTAAGAGTATACTGTTTAATTAATAACTTAACATTTAATAAATTATTAAGGAAAAAATAAGATAATGATGTTTTAATATAACATTTCGTTACTCTATTCAAAAATCCTTTCTAAAAAAAAAAAAAAGCAAAAAATTAATAAAAAGCAACCAATATATTTCTTCAATTAAAATTTAATAATAGTAAAAACCAGGATTTTAACCTACAAAAAAAGTACTAGTATAACACTATATAAATAAACGAATCACACATACTTTCATATCATAAAGCTTGCCAAATTTAAATATAATCGATAAACTTGTGAATATATATATATATGATTTTCTTAAATTATTTTAAGAATAAAACGCATTTTTCATATTTTATTAATAAAAAATACCCCTTTCTTAAACAAAAAATAAAAAAGTTATCATTATTTTCATCTAAAACAAGAACAAAAATTTCAATACTCTTAAAAAAATTGAAATAAAAAATACTGTTTTATACACTTTCAAAAATTATTTAGTATATTTTTTACTAAAATCCTGAAATAAGTCTTACTTGAAGGATTTTTAATTTTTTGAAATTAGACAAAAGTTCAAATCAAATTAAAAATGTATAAATTATATAAAAATGCGTCAGACTTTATTTGTTGTCATAAATTTTATTTAGTAAATTGATCCATTTGTTCTAAAGCATTGAAACGATCAGAAATTAAAGGAGCTTGTTGTCTTGTTTCTGTAAAATATTCGCTTGGACGAGGTGTACCAAAAATGTCATAAACAATTCCCGTGCTTACAAAAATCCAACCTCCAACAAATAATGACGGTATAGTTACACTATAAAACTAAAAACAATAGAAAAAGTTTTTGTTTAAAAACTGTTGGAATGAACTATACAAAAACAGCTTATAATAAAATAATCTTCTGTTATCTAAGGAAAACCAAACAAAATAAATAACAGTTTTACAAAATATTAAAATTTAGTAAACAAAATATAAAATAAAAAATCCCTAAAATAAACACGTATTATTTAGGTGCAAAAATATAAAAATAAAAAATTTTTTTGTTAAGTAAAATCAAAAATAATCTGCAATTTATTTCATTCACAAGAAAAACATTTGATTATTAAAATTTTTAAAACATTTAATATTAAGAAAATACACACATGAATTACCCAATAACGAATACTAGTAATATGAAATTAAACTTCCAAAGCTCATACCAAAACCGTACAAACAAATACACTTGAGCTGTATACGGATTGAAAATTTAAAATAAAATTAAAAAATATAAAACAAATTTTATTTTACTTATATAAAAAAATAAACAATGTTGAGATTTACTTTTAAAAAACTAAAAAATAGTAATAATTATTGTTAAACTTTCAAGGAAATACTTAAAAAATTATTTCAAAAATTATATAAACTAAATAATAAGATAATAAAAAAAGATCAAAAAAGAATTTTACTTATTAAACTTACACGTTTATCTCAAAGGATATTAATAAAATATTTGATAATAAAAAATGTATATTCCAACGCGCACAATATCAGAAAAAGGACGTTCTCCTGTTGAGCCTGCCATATTAAATTTCCCTTTAAAAATAAAACATAACAATTACTATATTCTAAAATCATTAATTAACAAATAATAAGTAAAAAATTTTTATTAGCCAAATTTTGCAGATGTAGAAGCAATCAAAAAAGCTGCATATGTAAAAACATAACCAACAGAAAAATGGGCCAAACCAACTAATCTAGCTTGAACTATCGATAAAGCAACAGGTTTATCAGTCCATTTAAAAACATTAGTTATAGGTGTACGTTCATGTGCCCAAACTAAAGTTTCTATTAACTCTTGCCAATAACCTCTCCAAGATATTAAAAACATAAATCCTGTAGCCCAAACTAAATGACCAAAAAGAAACATCCAGCCCCAAACAGCCAAACTATTCAATAAAGATAGATAAATAAATAAATTATAAAAAATTTTATAAAAATTCTCCTCTTTTTATACCGTACATGAGTTTCTTTAACTCATACGGCATCTAATTAATTTATTAAATCAATTATTATAAATCGCTAAACTAATTTATAATTAGTATCAAAGCTACGGGAATAAGACTTTCAAAATCTCCATGATAAAAATTCAGAGAGAATTAAAACTGCGTTCCCTATAATAGAACTAAAAAACCTATAATAAAAAAATCATTTAAAATTGAGTTTTTATTTTTGACTCATTTAACGAAAAAGCAAATCGGAAATTTACTAAAAAGCATTAAAATCCAAATTTTACTTCGAGCCAATAAAAATATAAATTTGTCTGTAAAAACAGTATATTACTACTAACCCAAATAATTTCATAAACCAATGAATATAATATTTTTTAATAATAAAAGTATTAAGCTTTATATTTATGATTTAATTTTTCATAAATAAATTAATCTTCTAACTATAACTAACTTGATTTATATATTCAAAATAGAGTTAAAAACAAATAACTATAAAAAAATTACCGCATCGCACTTCCGAAAGGATTATACCCATTTATTAACTGCGAAGAATTTAACCACAAATAATCACGAAGCCATCCCATTAAATATGTCGAAGATTCATTAAATTGTCCAACATTACCTTGATAAAATAGATATATCTTAAATAAAAATAATAAAATAAACAACATCTTTTATTCGAAACCGTGCTTGATATTATATAGTCACACGGCTACTCACAAGTTATGGAACTCTAGATTTTCAAAAATAAATAACTTAGTGATTAATAAAATTTACAGAAAATTACATAATTTCTGATTAAATTTTTTGTGTATTAATCATCCACCTTAAAAGCATCGAAAAATTCGTTCTTCTTAACTTATTTTAACCTAAATTAGTAAAAACACCCTAGACACCAAAAATTTATAGATAAATTATATAAATACAGCATTTTAATAAAAATAAAAACTCGAATTTAATTTAATATTTACCTTAAAATATCTCAAAAGGAGTTTTTTATCTATTTCCCTAAATTATATCTAAACTAATTAAAAACAAGATTATTATGATTAATCAAATATTATAATCTAGAATATAAAATTTAAATATATAATGTAAACCTGGAAAGTTTAATAAATTTTCGACATTTTTAACCCAACTAAAAAAAATAGGAATTATACCTATATAAGCAAAAAGTTATCATATAGAAATAAACGAAACGCACGCCATAATGTAATATGTTTCCAATGCCAATAAAAAGTTGTCCAACCAATAGTATTTAGCATCCAAAAAACAGCTAAATAAAATGCATCCCAGGCAGAAATATCACAGGTTCCACCGCGACCGGGACCATCGCAAGGAAAACTATAACCAAAATCTTTTTTATCAGGCATTAACCTAGATCCGCGAGCATCCAAAGCACCCTTTACAAGTAGTAAAAATAGGCATTTTTTGAACCTTTTTTCGAAACCGTATATAAAAATCACATATTATACGGCTACTAGAGTAAAAAATTAATAAAAAATAACAACCAAATAAAAAATTTAATTATAAAAAGCTTTTATTACCAAACCATATCATTAAATAAACTTTAATTTATGTCATAAGTATTAATATTTATTTTTAACTAATTTTAACTACAATCTACATAAGAAATATTTTTAACGAAATTTAAAAAATAACTAAAAAATTATGTGAAAATTTTTATTAACTAATAACATTTTATCTTCATAAATTTTCCCAAAAAAAATTCACTTCGAAGGTTTTAAAAATTATAAAATTTGAACTAGTTTTTTTACCTACATTAAAAATGTTAGCACAGCACTGAAAATTTGCTAAATTTTAATTTTTATAAAAAATTTTTCATAACGTAAAGATAATTAAAACAACTGTTTGTTTTCTATTCAAAAAATTTTACCATTAAAAAATATATTTAATAGTTGATTGTACCAATAATATTAGTAAAAATTTCCATAGATAAAAAAATTAAAAATAATTCAAAACACTTAAAACAACGAATCGCACTCAGTGTAGTAGTATGAAGACCTAAAGCTATAGCATGATGAACCAAAAAATCACCAGGACCAATTTGTAAAAATAAAGAAGTAGATTATTAGAATTGACTATTAGTCTTTCATTCGAAACCGTACGTAATAGTTATAAATTATACGGCTACTCAATTATAATTAAAAATTATAGAAATTTTTTAATAATTTCGATTTAAATTAAAAATAAACCATCTATTCTAATAAAAATACGTTAAAACCCTTTAAAAGTAACTAAAAATTAAAAATTTCGTATTTTTACTCAATTTTTAATATACCAAATCTATCTATACATCAAAGTAAAAAAATAAATTAAATTATACAATAAAATTAATTAACTTTTACTTAAATAATTAATTCAATAATAATAATTTTAATATATCTGCTTCAAACGAAAATTTGCTATCTTAAGACAAAAAAACTTTTTTCATAAAAATTTTTTTTTAATTACAATTGGTTTTAATAATCTAAAAACAAAAAACACAATACCAAGTTATACACGCACTAGCTTGAATAAAAATAGTAATTTATAAAAGTATTAATTATAAATTAATTAATTGAAAAACGAAACACACTATCATTTATACCATTTAACCATCCAGGCAACCAAATAGCTTGGCTTGCTGAAAAAGCATTACTTGAATCAGAGGACAATAAAATATTTAATTCATAAATATTTTTACCATGAGCAGATTGAATCCACTGAGCAAAAACGGGTTCAATTAAAATTTGTTTTTCAGGTGTACCAAATGCTTGCATAACGTCATTATGTACATACAATCCTAAAGTATGAAAGCCTAAAAACAAAGTTACCCAACTTAAATGTGAAATAATAGCTTCTTTATGATCCAAAATACGGGATAAAACATTGCCTTTATTCTTTTCCTCATCAAAGTCTCTAATGAGTTAAAGTAGATTTAAAAATCTCTGATTCGAAACCACATTTGATCCTTTCAAATCTTATGGCTACAAGTCTACAAAAACTAAATTATTCAAAAAATAAAAAATTTTTAAGTTTAGTAAAATTTTCTTATTATAAACTTGGCTTAAATTTACGCACAAAATTTTTGAAACTCAAATTATTAGCATTAAATTAATTTTGTATTCATAACAAATTATTAAGCCATCCTTAAAAATTTTTTTGTTTTCTTTATTAAAAATATACTTTAGAAGACTTCTTCATACTAGTTTTAAAAACGACCACAAAAAATTTTTAAAATTAAAATTGTCAACTACAAAAAATTTTTTACAATATATTAAAAAAATAAAAAGCTGCTTAAGTATGAAAAATCTTTTGTAATTCTCTTCAACAAATTTTTTGTAAACTTATAAGCTACAAAGAATTAAAAGATCCCCACGCTTAAAATAAACGTTAAAAAGCATTGATATTTAACCAATTCCAATAAAGATTAATTAATAACAAATCACACAAAAAATAGCACCGTGAGCAAAAGCACCTGTCATAATAAAACATAAAACTCGATAAAAACTACTTTAATCTATTTAAGAACTCAACAAGTTAATTTTAATAACATCAAGCTCCAAAACTAATAGTTTCCTTAAAAGTTTTTTCAAAATTCTAATTTTAAAAAACAAATTCAAAAGAACATAAAAAATAATCAACCTTTATAAACATGTCCTAGATTAAAGGTTTCCTCAAAAATAAAATTCAAACTTAACATATATAACTTTGAGAAAATATGAATAGAATAAAAAATAAAATTGATTATAAATAATAATATATATGCAGAAAACTAAAAATATTTGTTTGTGTCATGACTACTTTTTAATATTATTTTATAGAAAATGAAAAATTTTTAAACATTACGAATTAGTTTAATTATAAAACAACAGAAACAAACCGATAAAATTAATAAGTAAATTCTTTTGTTATTTGAGTAAAACGATCGCACCTGCAATATATTGATGATGAGTATACAAAGCAGCCATAGTTGTACGATCTTGAATAAGAAATGCATAAGGAGAAAGCGAATACATATGTTGTGCTACTAAAGAAGTAATAACACCTAAGGAAGCAAGTGCCAATCCTAATTGAAAATGCAAAGAATTGTTTATAGTTTCATATAAACCAAAATGTCCTAAACCTAATTTTCCGCTTGGTGCTTTATGTGCATTCAAAATATCATCTATACGATGACCTATTGCAAAATTTGTTCTGTACATATGACCCGCTACAATAAATAATACAGCGATTGCTAGATGATGATGTGCGATATCTGTAAGCCACAAACTTTTCGTTTCAGGATGAAAACCACCTAAAAAAGTCAAAACAGCAGTTCCAGCCCCAGAAGCAGTGCCAAAAACATGAGTCAAAGAATCAGGATTCTCAGAATATAATGACCAATTACCTTTAAAAAAAGGTTCTAAACCAGATGGATGAGGTAATTGTGATAAAAAATTATCCCATCTTACATGTATACCTCGAGACTCTGGAATAGCTACATGTATTAAATGTCCTGACCAAGCCAAAGAACTTAACCCAAATAAAGCAGATAAATGATGATTCAATCGAGATTCAGCATCTTTAAACCACGAAACCTTAGGACTATATTTTGGCTCTAAATGAAGCCATCCTGCAAACAAAGCTAATGTAGCAATAAATAATAGAAACATAGAACCATTATATAAATCAACATTAGTACGTAAACCAATAGTATACCACCATTGATAAACACCTGAATATGCAATATTAACGGGTCCTGGAAATTGACTTCTCGTAAAAGCTTCAATCGCAGGTTGACCAAAATGAGGATCTGAAATGGCATGAGCAATAGGACGAATATGTAATGGATCTTTAATCCATTGTTCAAAATTCCCTTGCCAAGCAACATGAAATAAATTACCTGAAGTCCATAAAAATATAATTGCTAATTGACCAAAATGAGAAGCAAAAATTTTTTGATACAAATTATTCTCGGTCATACCATCATGACTTTCAAAGTCATGCGACGTAGCTATACCAAACCAAATACGACGAGTTGTAGGGTCCTGGGCTAAACCTTGACTAAATTTTGGAAATTTAGTTGCCATAATTTCGACCTCCTTTATAAATAAAAAACTTTCATTTAGACCGTTTTTACTATTTAATAGTTTTTAAGATATAATTATCCTACTGAAATTATTCTTGCTAAAAAAAACGACCAAGTTGTAGCAATTCCACCTAATAAATAGTGAGCAACGCCTACAGCACGTCCTTGAGTAATACTTAAAGCTCTTGGTTGAATATTAGGTGCCACTTTTAATTTATTGTGAGCCCAAACAATAGACTCAATAAGTTCTTGCCAATAGCCTCGACCACTAAATAAAATAGGATTAAAAATGAAAAATGATAATCATAAATTTCCTTCAAACGCTGCAAGAATTATTCAATTCACTTCGCTTTATTTAAATTATTTTTAATAGTATAAAAATTTTTGTTAATGAAATAACTTTAAAAAGTTCCAAACTTTTTATTTGACAGTTAATGTTTACGTGACTAATAAAATTATATAAAAAATTTTTTGTAAGTATAAACCAAATACTTAAATGTTTAATAGTAGGAAAGTTAAAAACAAATTTTAGCAAAAAAATTTAATACTTTATTAAATTAAAAAGAATTAATTTATTAAAATTCTATGTATTTTTTAGTAAAAATAAAATTTTATTCACATTATAACAATATCTACCCATACAACATTAAGCTAAACGCCCAGACAAAATGTGCACCCAAAAACATCAAACCGTATGCGGATAAAGGAGAGCCATAAGATTGAATAACTTGAGATGATTGAGCCCAAAGGAAATCTCTTAACCAACCATTTATAGTAAGAGATCCTTGCGAGAAATTACCACCAGTTATATGAGACACCTTGTTAGCCAAAACAGTTCCCCATACATCTGATTGCATTTTCCAACTAAAATGAAATATTGCAACTGAAATAGAATTATACATCCAGAACAAGCCTAAAAAAACATGATCCCAAGCAGAAACCTGGCATGTACCCCCACGACCAGGACCATCACAAGGAAACCTAAAACCTAAACTAGCCTTATCTGGTATTAACCTAGAACTGCGTGAAAAAAGAACACCTTTTAACAAAATTAAAACAGTAACATGAATTGTAAAAGCGTGAATATGATGAACCAAAAAATCAGCCGTTCCTAATTTAATAGGCATCATAGCTACTTTCCCACTAATAGAAACAACATCACCACCCCAGACAGGCGTTGTTGGTGAAACTAAATTAAAAGCAGTTAAAGTTGGTGCTAAATAATGAGTGTTTTGAATCCATTGAGCAAAAACAGGTTGTAACTGAATAGCAGAATCTGAATAAAATTAAGCGAATATCCACTCATTTATAAACCATAAGGATAACCTAAAAATTATATATGGTTTAAAATTAAGAATTTTATCTTAGCATGTAAGGAAAATTTTACTATGAAACTACTTTACACAGTGTTTACAAATTTAATTATAAAAATATCTAATAATTAAAATTTAAAAATAAGATATAATAATATTATGTCAGTTCATTATTTCTTCAAACTAAAGAAGAAAAAAAATTACTGATAATTTCACAGATACAAGCTACTAAATTATTAATTGAAGAAACTTAGTTAAATTTTTATGATAAAAATTAAAATTAACAACATTATGTTTTTTTAGATATATAAAAAACTAAAAAGCAAAAATTAGTTTTAACTCTTTAACTCCAGAATAATAAAAACATTTCATTATATACTTATCTTATTTAATATTCTATTAACAATAATTATTAAAAACTTTAAGTTATTATAATAATTTTTATTACAATCAAACAATAAGTATATAAAATATAGCCAATAAGTTACCGCTTATATTAACAAACGTACAAACATGTCTTGCGGACGACCTAATGCCGATAAAGTATCATTATGGATATATAACCCAAAACTATGTAACCCTAGGAATATACAAACCCAATTTAAGTGAGAAATTATAGCATCCCTATGTAATAAAACACGATCTAATAAGTTATTAAAATTCAACGCAGGATCATAATCTCTAACCATAAAAATAGCTGCGTGTGCTGCAGCACCAACAATACAAAAACATAAAACTAGATAAAGATAAAAAATATTCATCAGTCTACAAACGTAACAGGAAATTATAATTTCATTATGTTATCAATACTAAAATTTTTACATCTATCAAAATTACCATAAAATTTAAGAATTATTTGAATTCTTAAAACTTTTTTGTTTAAATTATTAATTATAACAATAAATAAATTAAACGTTTTCTTTAAACAATTATACAGAAATATTTTTATTAATTTGTATCTTACTATTAAGCAAAATTAAAAATAAAACAATAAAAGGAAATTAAAGATCTTTCAAAAAGATAAATTAAAGGAATTTGAGAAAATAATTCTAATTTTGTAAAATTTTTAATATTTTTTAACTAATAATTAAAAGCAAGCACAGCCCTTTTTAGCTTAATAATTTTTATTTTTCAATAAATTTTATTTTAATTTCAAAAAACTAAAAATAATTAATAATTAGGGGATCCAATTTAAAAATTCTTAAAAATAACGCTCGCAACTCCAATCCAATAATGATGTGTAAATAACGATAACTCTGTACCATAATCTATTGCAATGTAAGGATAAGGAGGCATAGAATACATATGTTGTGCTACTATTATGGAAAGAGAGCCCATCATAGCAAGGTTAAGACTAAGTTGAGCATGCCAAGAATTAGTAAAAATTTCATAAAGTCCTTTATGGCCTTGACCTGTAAAAGGTCCAGTATGAGATTCTAATAAACCTTTTATATCATGTCCAATTTTCCAATTTGTTTTATACATATGACCTGCCAAAATAAACAAAACAGCTAAAGCCAAATGATGATGTGCAACATCGGTTAACCATAAACCACCCGTTACATTATTTAAACCACCACGAAAAGTAAGAAAATCCGAATATTCTGACCAATGAAATGTAAAAAATGGTGCAAGTCCTTTTGAAAAACTCGGATATAACTGAGAAATCAACGATTTGTCTAGTATAAAATCATGGGGTAAAGGAAGTTCAGCCGGATTAACACCAGAATCTAGAAGTTTATTAATAGGTAAAGAAACATGAATTTGATGACCTGCCCAAGATAAACAACCTAAACCTAACAATCCACTAAGATGATGATTTAACATTGACTCAACATTTTGAAACCATTCCAATTTAGGAGCAGCTTTATGGTAATGAAACCAACCAGCAAAAAAAAGAACAGCTGAAAAAATAAGACCTGTTAACGCTGTAATATATAATTGAAATTCAGATGTAATACCACAAGATCTCCATAATTGAAATAAACCAGATGTTATTTGTATACCTTGAAAGTTACCACCAACGTCACCATTTAAAATTTCTTGACCAACAATAGGCCAAACTATTTGAGCACTAGGTTTAACATGAATAGGATCTAATAACCAAGCTTCATAATTTGAAAATCGAGCTCCATGAAAGAACATACCACTTAACCAAATTTCAATAATAGCTAATTGTCCAAAATGAGCGCTAAAAACTTTTCTAGAAATATCTTCTAAATCCGTAGTATGATTATCAAAATCATGAGCATCAGCATGAAGATTCCAGATCCAAGTTGTAGTGTTTGGACCTTTTGATAACAAACGAGAAAAATGACCTGGTCGTGACCATTTTTCAAATGAAGTTTCTACGGGATTACTAACAAAAGCAACTCTAACTCTTTTTACTTGTTGCTCCGGAGGAGTTATTGTCATATAATTTTCGATTAAATTATCATACACCTACACAAAATTAAAAATGAGTTGGCTGGGATTCGAACCCAGGACCGATCGGTTAAAAGCCGAGTGCTCTACCAACTGAGCTACCAACTCACTTAAAGTTAAATAAATTATAAATGTAATTAGAACTTAAGTTTTATTTAATAAAAAGAATTACCACTTCGCATATATTGTAAATACGCCGTAAAAAACAAACCACAAATAGTTATTGGAATTAATCCTAAAATAATACCTGACAATTAAAGTAGATACATTATATCCAAGTCAAATGAAAAAATAATTTTTATCTCTCTAAAAACTAGGGAGGCCAAAATAAACAAACACCCAGCTTAAAAACTATTTCAAATATAAACTTTTTAAGTCATAAAAAATTTTTCATTAAATATTAAAATTATTAATATAAAAATGTATTTTAAAGAATAAATAATAAAAATCTGTGAACGTTTTCGCAAAAACATTAACGCACAATACAAAAAATGAACATAATAATTTTCAAAGTTTTAATTATAGTTAAAGCTAAACATTATTTTTAATAATAATACTTAAAAAATATAAATACTCTTTAAATAAAACAATAAGCAAATAAAACTTTGCGATAAATAGAACCACACAAGAGTTTCAACCATGGATAACTATAAAAATTTTATTTTATCATCCAAAAAACTAAATATTTAAAAAACTTATAAAAAAGGGAACGGGACTGACGGGACTCGAACCCGCAACTTCCGCCGTGACAGGGCGGTGCTCTAACCATTAAACTACAATCCCTAAAAATATTATATGATTATCAAATAATCATACAACAAGATTATTATTTATAATAATAAAAATTAAATATTAAATTATAAAGGTCCTTTATAAGGATCTTTATAAAAGACTTCCCTCATTAACTCGCCTGTATCATCATATGGGTTACGACCAGGATCGTTAGACAAAAGTCCAAAAACAAATAATGAAACAAAAATTAAAATCAAAGCGTATACAAATACTTTTAATATCAACATAAGAATAATAATAACATAATATATAAATAGTGACAAAAAAACAGACTTCATTATAATAAAAATGTGAATTTTTATTAAAAAAAACATTACGCAAGTTTGTAGAAAGCTAACCATCATTATTATTATTCTGAAAAAAATTTTGTTAGTGCAAAAAAAAGTACAAAAATAAAATAATCTAAAGTAAAACATACAATAAAAGAGGTAAAAAATTCAAAAGGAATTATGTTTAAAATTTAATTTCTAGGAATACTTTAATCAACAAAATACATATGACACGAATCAAAAATAATGGTATAAGTAAAAAAAAGCGAAAAAGAAAAATATCAAAAATGAAAGGATGGGTTGGAGGACATTCGAAACTTTTTCGAACAGGAAATCAACAGTTAATGAAAGCTAGACACTATGCTTTTTATGACCGAAAAAAAAAAAAAATCTAAATAAAACATTGTGGATAACAAGAATAAATGGTGGACTAAAATACTATCTAACCATAAATGAAAAATATAATATTTTCGTATCTTTTCTTAGAAAAACGAAAACCTATGTAAACAAAAAACTACTTTCTGAAATAAACGTTAGAGATTCTAAATCATTCAGTCATTTATCAAAACCTATTATGAAATCAACAGGAATTAACTTATGAAATCCAAAAAAAGGAAAAATTCTTACTATCGAACGAATGGGTAATATGGTAATAAAAAAAACTACTTCCGGAAATAATATGATAAAAAATTATTTTGTTGGTTTTTAAAACAAGTAAAAGGAAAATCTGCATTAAAAATATTGAAATAAGATTATGACCAAGAAATAGCTAACCTAAGAAATTTCAAAATTACTGCAATAAAAGAAGACAAAAAAAAGTAAATTATTAAAAATTATAAAAAAGAAATTCATATTAGGCTTTTTCATATCCTGATTTTTTAGAATTAATATTGGGAAAAAAAAGAAATAATATATCAAAAATTTTAAATAGCGAAGAAAATTACTTACGATTAAAACGTAAAAATAAAGAATATATTTTAATATTCTATTTATCATACAAAAAACGAGTAGGAAAAAATATACGTGCATAGATAAAATATGTATAATAATGTATCATACAAAACTATAAAAATAAAAATAATAAATACGTATTAGTAAAACATTTTAATGCATTGGGAAATTTGAAAAAATAAAGAAATTAAAACTAATAACTAAATCAAACATAACCTATGTAATAGTAAAAATTTATGATGAAAAAAAGAATTCTTTTTAGAATATAAATATAAATATAAAAAAGTAAATTTATAAATTGTTATTTCGAAAGAAAACCTACGCACATAACAAAAAGATGATTAAAAAAAAAAACGCAAGAAAAAATAGATAAAAATATTTTAAAGCAAAATAAATATTACCCTAAAATAGAATAAAAAAACTAAAATGCCTACAATAGAACAATTAACACGCTCACCGAGAAAAAAAATAAAACGAAAAACTAAATCACCAGCATTAAAAGGATGCCCGCAAAAACGCGCAATATGCATGCGGGTTTACACAACAACACCAAAAAAACCAAATTCCGCCTTGCGCAAAGTAACAAGGGTAAGACTTTCTTCAGGGTTAGAAGTTACAGCTTATATACCAGGAATAGGGCATAATTTACAAGAACATTCAGTAGTCCTTATCAGAGGTGGAAGAGTTAAAGATTTACCAGGAGTAAAGTACCACGTAATACGTGGATGTTTAGACGCAGCAAGTGTAAAAAATCGCAAAAATGCAAGATCTAAATACGGTGTAAAAAAACCAAAACCCAAATAAAACCAACCCAAATTAACTAAAATAAAACACTAAAGTTGAAAAAGAAATTTAGAAAAATAGAAATTTAACTTATATATATGTCTCGAAGAAGAAGAGCAAAAAAAGAATAATATCACAAGATCCTATCTATAACAGTACTTTAGCAAGTAAAGTAATTAATAAAATATTATTGAATGGAAAAAAAACTCTAGCTCAGTATATTTTTTATGAAACAATGAAAATATACAGGAAATTTATAAAAAAGACCCCTTAGACATTCTAAGAAAAGCGATAAAAAACGCATCTCCACAAATGGAAACAAGAAAGCGTCGTATCGGAGGAACAATATATCAAGTTCCTGTAGAAGTAAAAGAAGATCGTGGAACTAGCTTAGCATTAAAATTCATAATAGAAAAAGCTAGAGAAAGAAAAGGAAGAGGAATATCCACAAAACTAAAAAATGAAATAATTGATGCATCGAATAACACAGGTGAAGCTGTAAAAAAAAAGAGGAGATACATAAAACAGCTGAAGCAAATAAAGCATTCTCAAATATGAAATTTTAATATATATAAATTTTTTAAGCGTTAAAAAAAATAAAAAATAAAATTTGACCAAAATCTTTCTAATAAAATGAGTTAATTAAATATTTTAAATAAAATAAAAATTTTATTAATTTTAAGATAATAAAATTTTTTCAAAAAAAAAGTTTCATAAAAGAAAACAAAAATAAAAATGGCTCGTCAGAAATTTGAAAGAACTAAGCCACATATTAACATAGGCACAATTGGACATGTTGACCATGGAAAAACTACTTTAACAGCGGCAATAACTATGGCTCTAGCTGCAACAGGAAATTCAAAAGCCAAAAGATATGAAGATATTGATTCAGCTCCAGAAGAAAAAGCCCGAGGAATAACTATAAATACAGCACATGTAGAATATGAAACAAAAAATCGACATTATGCACATGTAGATTGCCCAGGGCATGCGGATTATGTAAAAAATATGATAACAGGAGCTGCTCAAATGGATGGAGCGATACTAGTCGTTTCGGCGGCGGATGGACCAATGCCACAAACTAAAGAACATATTCTTTTAGCAAAACAAGTAGGAGTACCTAACATCGTTGTTTTTTTAAATAAAGAAGACCAAGTAGAATAAGCTTAAAAATTAAAAACCTTCACTAAAAGAGAAACTTAAAAAACATATAAAAAATAAAATTAATTTTAAAATTAAATGAAGAAAATATTCCATCAAAAACGATAGTGAACTATTAGAATTAGTTGAATTAGAAATTCGAGAAACTCTAAGTAATTACGAGTTTCCAGGAGACGATATTCCTGTTATACCTGGATCAGCCCTATTATCTGTTGAAGCATTAACAAAAAATCCTAAAATTACTAAAGGAGAAAACAAGTGGTGGATAAAATATTAAACTTAATGGATCAAGTAGATTCTTATATACCTACACCTACAAGAGATACAGAAAAAGATTTCCTTATGGCTATTGAAGACGTTTTATCAATTACAGGAAGAGGAACTGTAGCAACAGGACGTGTGGAACGTGGAACAATAAAAGTAGGTGAGACAGTAGAACTTGTAGGATTAAAAGACACACGTTCCACAACAATAACAGGACTAGAAATGTTTCAAAAAAGTTTAGATGAAGCTCTTGCAGGAGACAACGTTGGAGTTTTATTAAGAGGTATACAAAAAAATGATGTTGAACGAGGAATGGTATTAGCAAAACCAAGAACAATAATCCACATACAAAATTTGATTCCCAAGTATACATTCTTACTAAAGAAGAGGGGGAAGACATACACCTTTTTTTGAAGGATATAGACCACAGTTTTATGTACGTAACATGATCGAATCATTTAGATCAGACAATGATAATCCTGCGCAAATGGTAATGCCTGGGGATAGAATAAAAATGAAAGAAAAAAAACCCATTGCAATAGAAGTGTCTTAATAATAATAAAAATAAAATAAAAATAAAATAAATAAAATAAAAACTTTCGTTAAATTATATCAAATAAAACATATTGGAAAAAAGGTATGAGATTGCAATTAGAGAAGGTGGTAGAACTGTGGGCCGGCGTTGTTTATCAATAATACAATAATTAATTTATGAATCTAAGAGATATAAATAATATGACACTTTCAAAAATGAAAAATATAAAAGCAAAACAAAAACAAATAAACCTCCCAAAATATTGCGTCAAGAAATAAAAGAAAATAATAAAATAATAAAATGGTTTTAATAAAATGTATTAGGAGGAAATCGGATTTTTAATAGGAATACAATTATATAGGAAATAATCTAATATATTTTTTAGACGCAAGCGAAAAATTTTTCCTCAAGGAAATAACAATGTGTTTTTATGGTACTTGCGGAATTTTATTTAGTATAAATCAAAATAATAATTTTAAACGGAGTTGGCGAAGGTTATAACGAATTCAACAAAGAGTTAAATTTAATGACAATTTACCGAAAGGGTAAACAAGGAAAAATGATAAATATAACGTATTCACTTAAAGAGCATAGAGAAGAATGAATAACTGCAATAATATACGTCAATAAAATATATAATAATTAACTAAAAAATATAATTATAAATATAAACCAGAAAATCAAAAGTATTACAAACATTTAATATTCAAAATAGAATAAAAATAAATCATTAAAATATAAATTAATGAGATAACTGCAATTAATATACGTCTCAATAAAATATATTAAGTAATTAACTAAAAAATATAATATAAATATAAACCAAGAATCAAAAGTATTACAAACATTTTAATATGTCAAAAATAGAATAAAAAATAAATCATTAAAATATAAAATTTAATAAAAATAAAAATATTATTGCATAATCATTAAACTTAAAAATTCGAAAAGAAAAATTTAAAAAGAGTCAAAAAAACGAGCTCTGCAAAAAGCACATACAGTTCAAAAAAAAAGTTTAAAAAATTATTTTAATGAAGGAATTAGAATTAATAAAAAATGAGTACTTTAATGTAAAACAAAATGTTTTTTTGCGTATTAAAGATAAAAATGATCTTCCAATAATACAATTATCAAATCCAATAAAAATAAGTGATTTAGAAAAACAAGCAAGTGAAATAGCATCATTTTTAAATGTGCCAATAAAAGGGTATTAAAAAGTTGAAAACTAAAAATTCGATATTTTCAACTAAAATTCTTTATACATAAATACAAAGTTTGAGGCGTAGCCAAGTGGTAAGGCAACGGGTTTTGGCCCTGTCATTCGGAGGTTCGAATCCTCCCGCCTCAGGAAAATAAAATATTGGAGAAGTGTCTGAGTGGTCGAAAGAGCTCGATTGCTAATCGAGTGTGTCTAATAAACACCGAGGGTTCAAATCCCTTCTTCTCCTTTTTTATTAAGAACTCTTTGAATCTATAAATATATCTGCAAAATGAAATATTTTACACAATGATTTTAATTTTAAATATGAACAAACAGTAAATTAATAAAATACTAAGAAAGTATTATATTAAAAATAAAGAAATTTATAAAATTTATTTATTTGAAATATGCAAAAATTGATGTAGCGGAGAAAGGATTTGAACCTCTGACTTCAGGATTATGAGCCCTGCGAGCTACCTGACTGCTCTACTCCGCCCTAAAATCTATAA
This sequence comes from Euglena gracilis, assembly GCA_900893395.1. NCBI lineage: Eukaryota > Euglenozoa > Euglenophyceae > Euglenales > Euglenaceae > Euglena > Euglena gracilis. The sequence continues at coordinate 95,897 of CAAHFI010382145.1, forward strand.
GCAGATAATGGGACTCGAACCCATGGCATCAACCTTGGCAAGGTTGCGCTCTACCACTGAGCTACATCTGCACACAAGCCTTTTGTCGGATTCGAACCGACGACCACCGCATTACAAATACAATGCTCTACCACTGAGCTAAAAAGGCATCATTATTAATATAATAATGATAGGAACTTAATTTTACTCATTATAAATTTATTTTGTCAAAACAACAAACTCAAAAATAAATATGGGAAAATAAAATGTCTTTTATAACTTTAAACAATTTTTTAACTTGCGATTAAAAAGAACTAACATAAGAACTCTAAAAACAAAAAAATTAAAAAAAATAATAATAATTTTGCTTTAAAATTCAGGAAAAACATTAAATCCGACCACTAACACTTTTTTTGGCTTATTACCAGAACAATATGCTCCATTCGACCCACTAATTGATGTTGAGATTAGAAAAAAATAAAAAATAAAAGTAAAAATGAAATAAAAGTGAGAATAAAATAAAAAATATTACAGTAAAAATATAAATGTCTAAAAAAATAAACTCTAAAATAAACGAATTAATACAATCTAAAGTAAAAAAATTTTTTATTTTATTTCCAAATATAAAAATTTATCTTGATTAAGAAAAAGTTCCTATTTGTAATCCTTCCTATTATACCTGTTTTATTCTTTCTACTAGCATTTGTATGGCAGGCTTCAGTAAAATTTAGATAATTAAAAAGAAAATTAAGTGAAAAATATAAATTATTAAAAATAAAAACATGAATTCAGATGAGAAAAATATCGTAGAAAATACTGTAATAGTTTAGGACAATACTTTAAAATACATAAATATTTAAAATAATATTATTAATATAAGATTAATGATAAATCTAAAAAACTTTTGATACAATTAGGATCGTTAACTTTAATAACTTTAACTGGACCACTAATTATAGGAATAATTTTCATTCGTAAAGGAAATTTATAATTTTATCTAATAGCACCTAAAAATTTTAACGTTACAAAATATAAAAAACCCTAAAGATAAAATGGAAATAACAACAAATCAAGTATATATAGCCTTATTGGCATCATTAATACCAGCTTTTTTTGCCTTTAAACTAGGAAAAAGCTTAAACCAATAAAAAGTATAAATTTATTATTAGTAATAAATTTATCTAAAAAACTAAAATATATATAGTCACAGTCGCCTAATGGACGGGCATCAACCTTCTAAGTTGTTTTGTGTAGGTTCGAATCCTATCTGTGACAATCCGAAAAAAAAATAAGATAATATTTAGATCAAGTAGTTCCTTAAAATTCTGGAATAATTTACATTTATGAAACTTCTACAAAAAAAATAAATGACCTTAAAATATAAAACAAGAGAGTAAGAAAAAAGCTAATTAAAAAATAATTTACATTTAGAAACATTTAGAAAATCTTCCCTAACGTATCTTCTTTTTCTTTAAACAAACATAAAAACTAAAACAAAATTTTTAGCTGAACACATAATAATTTCATTATTAAAAGTAAATTTTAATAAAAATCTTTATTTACCTCAAATAATGGAATGATTTCAACTTTAACAAAATTTGTAGTTTTGTAGTAAATTATTTACGCGTTAAACATTCTTTAAAAGGGAATATACAAAAAAAATGATATCGGTTTTATATGTTTTCTAATTTACATACTATAAAAATTTTAATGTAACGTTTTGTTAAATGTTATATTTTATTGTAATAAATTTGGGAAAATTAATTAACTTTTTAGACACCCTAAGATAATAACATATGTTCAAAAAATTCTATTTCGTTTGTTCTTTCGTAAAAAAAACTTCTAATTCTTCTAATTATGGTACTTCGTATTTCAATAAATCCTCTCTTATTTGCCATTTATCTCTTGATTTTTCCGAAAATTTAGAAAAATATTGATTGCCATAGGATGAATTCTTTTTTGGACACTTCTCTACGTTATTGTTATTCCAAATTCTAAGATCAGGGTTTTAACAGAATTAATTTCACGTAATTCAAGTTTAAATCAAAAGCCACTGGATGAACTACAGAAAATTAACTAGGATCTTCCAGAAATTCAAGAAAAGTATGTATACCAAGCTCCTATTGGTAAAAAAGGCAAGCATTAAAAAAAGTTATTAATATCGCTACAAACGTAAATCCAGAAGCATTAAGTGAAATCATAAAAAAGAATACTTGGAAAAATTATCTAAAGTAGTTTCCTTCAATATTAAAATACCGATCCAAGAATTGTAATTTTTACATTTAGTTTCATAGTAAGTTGTGTTATTTGTTGGAGTTCATGGACATTCGCTGTACTAGGACTGAGTATTAGAGTTTTAATAAGTTTTTAATGGAAGTACAACATGCATAAATTTTATTTGTTACAAAACTAAAAGATGTTAAAAAATATAGATGCTCTTACGAATACTGCATTTTATATTCTTTTAAACTTCAATTTTAATAACTATCAAATTGCTCAAAAAATAAATGAGATTATTTAGATTGTGAGATATGAATCTATTAAATTCAATCAAATACTTGAATTGTGTAACAACACACTACAAACATTAGTTAAGTCAGTTGAATAGATTAGAGTTCGTCCATTAAACTTCTAATTTTAAGAGTTTTTATTAAATATTTTATTTTAAAAATCTACTTAAAAACTAATTGACAAAATATTTTTTGAAATCTAAAAAAATTACTAAATTTAAGATCAATAATAAAATAACTTAAATTAATTAAGTTAATTGTTAAATATTTATTTGTATAATAAGAATTTTTATCAAAGAAATTCTTCTGACTACTGTTTTTTATGAATTTTATTTCATATATGTTTTATATCAACAAAGTAAATAAAAATAAACCATAACAATTTTTGAGGGTAATTTCTAATATCATCAATCTTGATACGAATTCATTTTAAAAGAAATTAAAAAAACTGAAGTAGTAAAAAATATAAAATAAGAAAAAAATTATGTACTTCAATTGGTTAAATATTTTTAAAATCGAAAGAAATTTAATATAATTTTCAAAAAAAGAAAAACAATCTAAAAAAAGCTTTTTACCAAATAATTCGATTTTTATTATTAAAAACGTTACATTATTTAATTAAAATCTACTTACTAAAAAATAATTAACAAAACAAAAAATATACTTGTTAGTAAAAAAGATAAAAACAAGCATATAAAATTAAGCCAAATCTAATGGAAATTATGTGCATTACGTTCGTGGTTAAACTAAAATTTTCAATTCTAAAAATATCGTCACAGAACCTTGCATGAAATTTTAATATCACAAGGCTCAAAACTTTAATTTAATATTTAATACGATTTGTAAACGTAAGAAAACGAAAATCAAAGTCTGTAATTGAAAAAATTTAAAAATAAACTCTAATATATTTTTATTAATTTTTTAATAACTTCCCTACGTTATTATAATTTTAATAAAAATTATATAAACTTCATCAAATATAACGTTTTACCAAGTTCCATATAGTACACTCAAATTATTGTTTTAAAATTTATGGCTTTACGATAAGAAGTATTAAGTAATAAATAAAAATTGTCATGAAATTTGATATTACCCTCTTAAAAAAACGACTATTTGAAGCAAAATCCATAAATTAATTAATCGTAATAAAAATAAATAATTTTTATCAAATAAATTTATATTTTTTGCTAATTTTAAAATGTAACTATATTAAAAATAAATATCAGACTTTAAAAAAGGAAAGACTGAAGGATTTTCACCACTAGACTATACAATTAAAATACTTCATAAAGAATCATATTTTTAAAGTAAATAAAAATGTTAAAAATACGCTTTTTTACTTTAAACTTGTCGCACCATAACTTCCATACCTAAATTTGCTCTATTAATAATATCAGCCCAAGTATTGATAACGCGACCTTGTGAATCAATAACAGATTGATTAAAATTAAAACCATAACACTAGCAAACAAAATAGTTTGCTGGATACAAACTACGAGAATATATTTCTATATACAAAGCTTTTTATTTTTATTTCAAATTTGAGAGTTTAAGTTTTAAATTGTTTTTTTACGAAATCTAAAAATAAAAATTTATGAAATTTGCAAACGCCTTTTCTAAAAACAAAAAAACACACAATATAATAAACTTATTCTTACAACTCTTCAACTAAAACTACTGTTGAATTATCATTTTTCATAATGGAAATAATGAAAACAATAACGTAATTTACAATCAAAAAATATTTAAATTAAAAAATTTTTGAATTAAAATAAAATACTAAAATAAAAACATAAAATATATAATGTAATTATAATGTTATTAAATTATTTTTCAGTAAAAAAACATAACTTACAATACTAAAAAAACCATTAGATCAAATTACGCACGTTTAAATTAAATGCCATAGTTGAAACACCTAATGCTGTAAACCAAATACCAACAACAGGCCAAACAGCTAAAAAGAAATGCAATGAACGTGAATTATTGAACGACGCATATTGGAAGATTAAACGACCAAAATAAGCGTGAGCAGCAATAATATTATATGTTTCTTCTTCTTGACCAAACTTGTAACCAACATTTATTGATTCATTTTCAGTCGTTTCACGAAGCAAACTAGATGTTACCAAAGAACCATGCATAGCAGAGAAAAGAGAACCACCAAAAACACCAGCAACACCAAGCATATGAAATGGATGCATTAAAATATTATGTTCAGCTTGGAAAACAATCATAAAGTTAAAAGTACCTGAAATACCTAAAGGCATACCATCTGAAAAAGAACCTTGACCTAAAGGATAAACAATAAATACAGCACTTGCAGCAGCAACAGGAGCAGAATAAGCAACTGCAATCCACGGCGCATTCCTAATCGGAATGAAAGCTCCCATTCTCTTCCCATATAAGAACAAATACCGATAAAGAAATGGCATACGATTAATTGATAAGGACCACCATTATACAAATAAACTAAAGTAAAAAATCTATTAACGTTCTTAAAAAGTTATATACTTAATTACTTCATTTACGAACTGTGAAAATTTGTTACCAAATATAAAGCTCTTTATATATAAATTGAAATCTACTAGACCAAGTGTCTAATCATTTCATTTTACTACGAATTTATTGATGTTATTCTTTCAATAAAAATTTCTTTCTACTACTAATATTTTTCCTTAAAAAATCAACAGTAAATTTAACTTAAAACAAAAATTAAAGTTTTTGCAAATGCTATTAAAAAATATGAAATAATTTACTAAAATATACTTTAAAAAGAACTTAAACGAAGAAATATTACTTATTAGCTTAAAATAAAATTTAACCTTAATTAAAAAACTATACTTTGTTAATTTTTTGTTCTAATCAAATGTAGTTCAAAGTTATTAAACGAATTAAATTCTAATTGACACACCCATTCATCTAATGAAGTTGCTTCCCAAATAGGATAAAAATGCAATCCAATAGCATTTGAAGTTGGAACTACAGCACCAGTAAGTAAAATAGATACTAAATAACTTTACTTTTATCGTTATATAAAACGTACCTTTTTTCTAACCGAAAATAATTAAAAAAAAACTCTTCGGCTATCTAAAAAAACTTTAAATAAAGAAATAAAATTATTAAAATTAGAAATTGTTCCTAGCCTTATTAAATTTAAATTTTTTGATTTTAAAATAAAACATATTTTAAAGCTCTATAACTTTTTTTGCTTTATATATATAAAACCTTTTTTAATACTTTATTTTAAAAATCAAGAAATAAATAATTAAACTTTACATAAAAAACATTAAAATATTATATAATATAATTAGAATTTACTAATAAAAGTTTTTATTAAATTTTTAAAATTCACCTCTTAAAAATAAAATAGAAGAAACAAATGAGGATTTTTCAAATTGATAGTAGGCAATTAGATAAGTTACGCACTTATATTATTTCCATAAAAAAGAGATCCAGACACAGGCTCACGAATACCATCGATATCAACAGGCGGTGCTGCAATGAAAGCAATAATAAATACAGTTGCAGCTGTAAGTAAAGTTGGAATCATCAAAACACCGAACCATCCTACATAAAGACGATTTTTCTTTGAAGCTACCCAAGCACAAAAACGATACCAAAGACTAGGTCTTGCATATTTCTTTAAAACAGGTGAAATCATCAATAAATTAATTAAATTAATCTCCCAGTCGCAAACGCGACTGTTGATAAAATTATAACATAAAAAATTAAATATTTTATTATATATACCTTCGACCGGAGTTGAACCGGTACGCTTTATAAGCACATGATTTTAAGTCATGAGTGTCTACCATTTCACCACGAAGGCATTTAAAACACACAAATTAAATATAAATTATTTTTAACTTATATTTAAATTACAAAATTTAATCCAAAGGCTTCAATTTACGAGCAATTTCACGAGAACGATCAATTCCTTTTTCAAAACCAATAGCAGCCGCACGAGCTCTACCGGCATGCCATAAATGACCAACAAAAAAGAAGAAAGCTAAAACAAAATGAGATGTTGCCAACCAACTTCTAGGATTAACGAAATTTACAGCATTAATCTCTGTAGCAACACCTCCAACAGAATTTAAAGACCCTAAAGGAGCATGCGTCATATATTCTGCTGCTCTACGTTCTTGCCAAGGCTGAACATCATTTTTTAACTTATTTAAATCTAAACCATTAGGACCACGCAAAGGCTCTAACCAAGGACCACGAAAATCCCAAAAACATAAAGTAGTTTTTCCAAAAATAAAAATTATAAAGAAAATACCCATTTACAAAATGTAAAAAACGATTTACGTTATACAGCTTTTTTAATATTTCCAAAAAAAATTTTCCTGAACAAAACACAAAATGAATAATTTCAACTTAATTTTCATCTTATTAAAGTAAATAAAAATTTAAAACTAAAATAATTCAAGAATTATCAACCTTAAAAGAAAAATTATAAATTATATGTTTACTCCCATTTTTATTAAAAAGATCGATTTAACATTATTATTCAATGAAAAAATTTTAATAATTAAAAATCTCCAAACCACGCTTATATTACAAAAAAAATAACAAACAAAGTGAAAACGTTATTAAACTTATAAAAAAACAACAATTAAAAAATAAAGTATATTTACATTAACATATATCAATATCACACGCATAGTTTCACCACCAAAAATGATTTCGCCAGTAGGAGACTTCATTAAATAATTAAACTAGAGAAAAACCTGTTAACAAACATTGCAAGACTCAAAGAAGTCAAAATGCTTTGAAAAAAACTATTAATAAAAATCAAACTAATTTTTTGTTATAAAGTTTGAATAAAACTAAAACAATATAAAAAACTGATCAATTTTATAAAAAAAAATAATTACTATTTCAAAATCAATTAAGATTTTAAAAATAAAAATTTTATCATCATACATCCTAATATATTTTTAGCAAAACTTTGAATAAAATTTCAAAAAATTAAATACGATTGCTATAAAAACATCAAACATTTTAAACAACGCACTTTACCTAATCCCGTTGGACCTTGTGCAGAAGCTATGTTTGTACCTAAACGTTGGTCACGAATCAAAAATGTAAAAGCTTGAGCTTGAGATGCTTCAGGGCCTGTTGGACCATAAAATTCACTAGGATATACGGTATTATTAAACCACACCATTGGCACAGCTATAAATCCCATTGTAGCAACAGCACCAAGACTATAGGACAAATAAGCTTCACCAGACCAAACGAAAGTACGAACAACCCATGGCGATGGTCTAGAACAAATATGCCAAAATCCTCCTGAAACTAAAAGAATTCCAATCCAAATATGGCCACCAATAACATCTTCCATACTGTCAACACTAACGATTCCTAGTAGAAAATACAGTAATGTGATTCCCTAAAAAAATCGTGCATGCATTTTTCAATGCACACGACTTACAAAATATTATTATAAAATATGTTTAAAATAATTTTTAATAATCTTGAACAATTAAAATAAATTATTTTTTATTTAAATAATTGAATTTTTAATTCAAAAATAAAATTTGAAAGTTTTCAGAATCGTAAAAATAAAAGTTACAATTATTCTAACTTTGTTTTTTGTGAAGATTCACAAATCTTAAAATATCAAATTAGCAATAAAAAATAAAATAAAATGATTTATTATAAAAATATAAAATTCATAATGCTAAATTTTTGTTATTTCCATACTTTTATTTTAATTATAAAAATGTAAGTTCAAAAAAAAGGCCTAACTTAAAATTGTAAGTAATATTTATTAGAAAGAAGAAAATAAACAAAATTAAAAAATTTTATATACAAGGCCCTTAAATTTCCACTTAATTTATAAACCTAAAAATTAAAAATAAAAATTAATTATTTATTAAGTGCTTCATTTTACTAGAATGTCCCGAAACAAAGTAATATGCTTAATATTAGAATAATAAAAGTTAAAAACTCAAAAAATATGGACTTTTACAAATCGCAACCATCCTTCACCACCAAAAGGAGATTTTACAAGATAGCCAAATATAATAAAAGGATTTAATGTTGGATTTGTTATTGAACGAACATCACCACCACCGGGTTAAAGTAGACAGTCCTACTAATACTAGTAGGACTAGTCTCTTATTCAAAACCAAATATGAAATTTTCAAATCTTATGGCTATTAAATTATAAAATGTAAGTAGTTTTATTCCCAAATAATAAAAAATATTACCTAAAACTTACAATAAATATAAAGACGATTATTCTTAAATTTAATTCATCCTGATAAAAATCTTTAAAACTTATAAAATAAATTATTAAAAACTAAAAAAATTAATTAAATTAGTTACCTAACCCTCCTAGTAAAAATATAAACTATACTTCGTTTTTTTGTTTTTTTTAAGACTTTTTAAAATTTTTTCTACATTTAAGCCAAAATACAAATATAATGTTTCAATATAATAAGATTCGACCATATTACAAAATCATAATGTACTTATTAATTTACATTTAAGTTAACAAAACAATTAAATACAAATAAAATGAATAACCAAAACTTAGCTAGCCTATTTAACAAAATTTTTATTTCTCAAATTTTGAGAAATAAAAAATGAAATCCTAAAATAATTAATAACTATTAACAATTAATAAATATCTTTCTAACTCTATTTTACAAAAAACTATAGAAATCAGCCTATAAAAACAAAAATTTTCATAAAATTTAAAATATTATAACAATTATACTAACACAAATTTACGAATCGCACGACACCAAGTATCATAAACACCGCCACCATACATAGCTTTCCAAGCAAGTAAAAGTGCACCTAAACCTAAATAGGATAGAACAAAAGATATAAACAAATAAGTCTTCCTTTAAACACAACAAAAATTATTTTATTTATTATGCTCAAATTACTGATGTAAAAAATAATTAAAATAATTTTTCTTTAAATTAAAGAAAAGCAAAAAAACAAAATGCAATTTTAATCCAAAAGGTAATTTTATCAAATAAAGATCACTATAATTCAATTATCTTGCTTTTTGAAATATCAAAAAACTTTCAATAATGCATAAAAAAATAATTAATTAGAATTAAAAAATTTTTATAGTTAAACGTAGCTTTAAAATTCTTTTAATAGTATTATTCTTTAATTATTTTTATTTAATATACTTATTGTTAAATAAAAAACAAGCAACAAACCGTTAAAATTTAAATTTATAAAAAATAAATACTTTAAAACCATCATAAAATTAATTGTTATATTAAAATTTTTACCTGCACAAAGCATAAATGAATACCTAAAATTGCAGCTAATTTTTTCTTACGTTTCCATGTATATCCAAAGAAGCGAAAAGACTCTTCTAAAGTGTCAGGACCTGCTAAAGAATATCGAATAGACTTTTTTTACCATTACAAAAAAGCCGTTCATAAAGCCAAGCATGCCTTTTTCAATACACAAGGCTTTAATAAAAATAAAACTTAATAAAAAATTTTTTATTTTTTGCTCTTTTTAAATATTAGTTTATTAAAACTCGAAAAACTGTGCATTTTTGTATTAAAAAATTAAATACTTTATTTAATATATATAATCGAGAGCAAACTTCTTTTGCAAAATTTGAGAAAATTAATTGCTTACACGTTCACAATATTGTAAAATGAAATTTTTCTAGTAAGTAAATAAAGGATAATTTTGAGCTTAAAAATAAAATGCAAGATTAAATATATCGATTTAGCCTTTTTATAAAAGCTTTAATTAGAATAATAGTGTCTCCTATCACAAACTTGTCAAAACTTATCTAAACTAAAAATAAAAGACTTATCTTTCATTTTTAAAAGAACTGCTATTTAATACATCTTTTTTAAACATCTTTTAGAGTGACAAATGATTTGTCATATTAGTAACTAATATAATAATAAATACAATATAATGCGATTTAAAAAATTAGAAAAACATCCAAAATATAAAATTACGTGCCGCACGAAATACACCACCAAAACCTAAAACAGCAGAAGAAATAAGATGAAGAACACCACATACGAAAAAAGGATAAGTATCCAAAACAATTCCATCAAAACCAACGCCAAAACCTAAAGTAGCTAAGTGAGGCAATAATATCAATCCTTGTTCATACATAGGTTTTTGTGGAACAAAATGAGCTACTTCAAATAAATTCATAGCGCCAGCCCAAAAAACTATTAAACCAGCGTGAGCTACATGAGCTTAATTTAGTAAATAATCACTAATTTAATTAAACTACTAACAAATTATAAATAAAAATTTTTTAATTTTTATTTAATTTATAAAGGCTAAAAAATTTACCTAAGAACAAAACTTAAAAAGAAAATAAAATTTCATGAAAAAACTAGATACATTTCATTCCACAATGAACACAAAAATATAAATTGATTTTGTTAAAAAAATTAATGGATTCAGATAAAAAAGTCAAGTGACCAAAAGAAAAACAATTTAAAATATGAAAGTTATATTTTTTTGATACAGTATTGAACGATTCAGAAACTAAAAAAGATTTAAATAATAATCGTTTAGAAGAATAAAAATCTTGTTTAGATTCTGAATTAAAAGCAGAGAAAGCGTGTTTTTTTACAAAAAAAAGTGAATATGATAAACTTCTTAAATCCGAATATTTGTGATACTCTCTCCAATTCTTTATTACTGGATATAACTTAGAGGCTTTAACGACAGAACCATAATTTGAATTGTTAACTATTCTTTTAACTCGATTAAGGAAAAATTGATAATTATTAAGGCTAGGAATTGCAGAAATACCATTTTTAACTTTTTCCGAAAATTTAAAATGCCAACCTAAAAAATCAAAACCCTTAGTGTTGGATACAAGTAAAAATTTAGAAGAATTCTTTTTTATACCTCGCGTATAAAGTAAAGAGAGAATTTGATTTGCAAGTATTTTTTCATTATCCATGGGTCGTAAAAAAAATAACATATAATAACCATAGCGCACACAATTATGAACGTTTTCAACTCCATTTAACATAACGTTTAATAACAAAGAACTAAAAGTCGAAATTTGACACTCATTTTCTGGAAAGTGCAAATTGAAACCTAATTCCAACAAACGAAAAATCCCTAATTTAATATTTCTCGGAGCAATTAATTTTTTCATCAAATAATCATAATTAAAAATAGAAAAATTACAATTTAACTCAACTTTTAAAATTCTTTTTTTACTACCAAACGAAATATTTGATAAATTAAGCAAAATAGCTTGCTGAACCTTATAAATAGGAACATTATAACGAAAACCAAAATTAAATGGATGAAAAAAAGCTTCATGAACAGGTTCAAGGGCAAATTTAATCAAAACTTGCCAGGAACGATCCGAAATAGTCGAAATTGTATCTGAGATTAAATTTTCATTTAAATCGAAAACACATCTTTTCCTTAAAGATTGAGGCTTCCAATTATTCCAATTTTTTCTTAAATATTCGTTTAATTCAAATCTTTCCAAAAAATTTAAAGTAGTTTTTCCATCAACTCCTGAAATTTTTTTATTGAAACTCAATTGTGTTACTTCGCGAATAGCTAACAATCTTGCACAATTAGATTGAAAAATAAGTTTTTGAAGCTCATATAAATTTTTCTTATCATGAATATAAGAAACTTTAAATAAACGCCTTTGAACTTTAAATAATAAACGAACAGATTTTTCCCAAGAAAAATTTTGATAAAAAGAAACTTGAAAAATTTCATAAAAAATCATAAAAGAAAATAACAACAAAAATATAAAAACAAAAACTTTAAATCATAAAAAACCACCCCCACAAAAATTAGAATTCAAAACACACCACCCAAAAGTTTACCTGATACATTTATAAGTCTAGCATTACCTGATTAAGATAGAAAAAATTAAAATTCTAAAGTTTCCCTCCAAAACACTTTACGTGAAAATTTTATTTCATAAAGCGTATAAAATTAAATTTAACTTAACAATAGTTTTTACAAAAATAATTCTATGAGGATAATTCCTAAATAAAATTTACGAACTTTTACGGTACAATACCTCACCTTATTGCAAATTTTCTTAAATGTTTTTTGTCAAAACAGAAAATTTACAATTTTTTACGTTTCATACATTTTTTAATTAAAAATTTTTAGGTCCAAAAATCTACTTAATAAAACAAAATTGATAAAAGACTAAACCAAGTAAAAAATATGTGATGATAAAAAATTTTTTACAAATGCCCAATTATAAAATTCAAATCTTAAAAATAAAAAGTTTTCATTAATATGTTCGAAAAAGTATAAAACTTTTACTAACCTTTTAATTATTAAATATTTTATTTTAAATAAAAATAAAATTTACTTTTGCAAAAAACTTTTATTATTAGAAAATATTAAAGTTTAAATGTAAGCTTTTTTAAACAAAATTTGCGTTTTGTAAAAAATACATTGCAAATACAAATATATTGATTACAATACCAAAAATTAAAGCTCAAAAATGTAAAATTAATCTTTAATCCATAAAAGACTTACTTTCAATACATTAAAAATAAAACGTTTCGCACCCCACCAAGCAAATCCAGTTGATTCCTGATCACGACCACCTACAGTTAGTTAAATCGAAAATCCGTTTTCCAAACTATACTTGCACAAATAATTCATTGCACATACAGCTTTCTGACTGACAAAAAACAATTAACACTACAAAATTAAAATTCTAATTATTCAAGATTCCTATATTTGTTTAACAATCAACAACGATATATTAAGAATTATTCTAAAAAAATAGTCTCATCCAAATTAAAACGTACATCAACTAAAAAAGATTTTCTTTTTAAATTAAAAATAAACTTTCGAGTTGGGAAAAAAGAAATAGTGCGATAAACACTTTTAGAAAACACTAAATCAAACGTATAAACTGAATATGACCATAATTTCATTTTATTATGCTTTCGACAAAGAGTTAAAAAACAACTTTCTCGAATTAATTCAACAAAAAATCTTAAATGAGAAAAATTTTCACATATAGAAAACCAATTTAAAACAGAATAAACAAAAAAACCAAAATTTCGAAGAATAAACTTATCTTCAAAAAGAAGTAAACGAACATTACCTATAGGACGAAATTTAAAAGGATGAATAAAGCCAAGCAATCTTAATTTTTTTAAAAAAACTTTGAATGGAACAAAGAATTTAAAAAATCGAAATTGATTTGCTTTAGAAGAAAAAAAAGAACGGTTTTGACCAGAAAAATTAGAAAAAGAATAGTAATTAAAAGAATTAAAATTTAATTTATAACGTTGTCTTTTAGAAAAAAACGAATAAACAGGAGAATAATAATTATAAAGTAATACCAGATGCTTTTTAAATTCAAACAAACAATTATACAAATTTAAATCTATTGAAACAAGAGAACAAGATAAAAATTGATTAAAATTTTCTAAAATGTCTTTTAACAAAATACTTAATTTCTGATTATAAAAATCAAACGAATACATAGTATACTTTTGAAAATTTACAAGTTTAGTTGAAGTTATAAGCTCGACCGGTAAAAAAAAATGATGAGTATTAATAAAAAAAGCATCAAAAAATTTTAAAATACGAAATGATTCTGTATAAAAATTAAAAAAAGAAAAATTTTTTTTTTTATAAAAATTAGGATAACAATTTTTTTTGAAAAAATTAAAACAACGAGAATAATGAAAAATATTTTTTAGAGCCTTCAAAAATGTATTATGTTTGGTAATAATTTTTTGAAAAACATTTAAAAAGTATTTTTTATTAACTCTCAATTTTTCAAAAAAGTTATAAATCTTGTTATAAGCAATATAAACTCCCAAAAAAATAACTTTATCATTACTTGAAGAAAAAATTTGTACCTCTCTAAAATTAAAATATAATTTATTACGTAAAAAAAATAAATATTTTAATTTAAAAAAAAATATAAAATTTTTCGAGCTTAAAAATCCAAAAATTAAAAAATTTAAATACCTAACGTAATAAATATTTTTTTCATAAACTGTAAATACTTTGTTATTAAAAAGATAAAATATATCAATATTATGATATTTTCCAGAATTTACTTCTTTTAAAAAAGAAGAAACAAAAAAATTTTTTTCAAGTCGCAAGGGAATAAAATTTTTTAAACTATATTGATAAAAAAAAGAAACTTTTTTAAATGAAAAAAATGTCTTAAACAAATTTCTTTTAAAACTATACTTAAATATAAACCTATCCAAAAAAAAGTCGCCTTCTAAAATATATAAATTAAGGAAAAAAGAAGATAGTAAGCTACACCCAAAATTTTCAATAGAATTATAAATTAAATTGCTTGAAATATTTACAAGATTTAAATTAAACATTTTGTCAATTTCCACAAAAAAAAAAGAATCATATGTGAATTTTGAAAAAATATTTTTCAAACGAACTTTATGAACGTAATCAAATAATTTAATAATTTTTAAAGTCATAAAATTTTTTATCTGACTATCCCAAAATTTTATGGAAAAAAAAGAATTAGAAGAAGAAAAGAAATATTCATTACTAAAAAAATTTTTTACGAAATTTTTATTACTATTAAAATATTTTTTTTTTTGTAAAAAATCATTTTTGAAAAAAGGAAAAAACGTTAATGAAAAAAGTAAATTAGGACACTGCTTACAAAAAAATGGTTTCATAAAAGAAAAAGATGTAACATTAAATATTAAAAACTAAGAAAAAATATCTCATAATCAAACTCTACACGCTAAAAAGCATACAGCTTTAAAACTCTATTAAAGTTTAAAAGTTTAAATATAAATAACAACCAAAATAATAAAAAATTAATTTAAATATTTTAAATAATAATAATCAAAATAAGTCGTATATATTAACAAATTACCAATAATTATACGAATGCTGGCAAACACAAAAATCTAACCTAATAATTCAGAAATTTAACAAATTAATTAAACATACAACTAAATATGTAAAAACTTAAATGTTGAAATTTTAAAAGTTTTGCTATTCAATATAAAAATTTTATAATAATAAAAATTATTTTAAAATAATCACACACATTCAATTAAATTCATGCTTTGTACATATATTTTATAAATAAAAAAATTTTTTATAATAATTAAAAAAGCATTTTCGACAATCTTAAACTTTAACAAATTAAAATTTTTTTTCGTACAACTCAAAAAAAAATTTTTAATTTTTAGAGGAACAGTAGGGTAAATAAAAAAACCTTTTTTTATCAAAGAAGAAGTTCTTTTAAACCAAGACCTACTTATTGAATTAAATAAACAATAATTGTGAATTTCAAAAAAATATTTCCAACCACATTTTAAACTTAACCATGAATAGGATTGAATAAAAAACTAATATGTTAAACATCCCAAAAACACAACAAGAAATTTCATTTCATTAAGCTTTATAAAATTTTTATAAAATTCTACTAAAAAATATGCCATAACTATAGAAAATAAAAAATTAAACAAATTTTAAAAAAGCGATTTTGGTTAACTGATAAAAAAACAAAGGTTATACAAAATTCTAAAGAATATTACAAAAAATAATAAATGCTTTACTAAAATGAAAATTTTAAATCAAATTACAAAAATTAAAAAAACCTTTACAATTTAATTGTGTTTAAAAATTTAAGAAAATTTTACATTTATAACTTTTGCTTAAATTAATACAATGAAGAATTAATAACAGCTAACCTACTCATAATACAATAAATCACTTGTAACTTTTTTCTGTAAATTTAAATTACTTTGATACATTATAAGTGAAGTCGGTTTTAAAAAACCTCTTTTTCGAAACCAAACATGACAATTCCATACCATATAGCTACTAAGTTAAAAATTATTTATAACTACGATTTATGCTGTAAAGAATATTATTAAAATATTAATAATACTAATATGAAATTTTAATAAATCATCTCAAAAATTTTTTATTACTCCGTTCCTTTTCGCAAAAAATAAAATGTTCTTAAATGTAATTTTTAAATACTGGAAAATAAAATAAAAAAAACCTGAGTTTTACCTAATTTTTAAAAGTAAATTTATAAACCAGAAAAGTATACCGCTTTTTAAATGTTTTTAAGATTTTTCTACAATAGCCAAAAAAATAGAAGTTAGTACTTAAAAATATTTATCAATTGAACTAAAAACTCAACTAAAATAATTAGTAAATTAAAATTAAAAAATTTTCAAAAAAGAGTTTTTACAATTTTAAATAATAAAAATGCAACTTATATAAACAAAAAGTTTGTTTTAAAAATAAACCATATTTTACATTTTCGGTAAAAAATATAAAAAAACGAATCGCACAAAAATATTTACTACATAATAAATTAAAAAATAAAATTCATGAAAAATGCCAGTCAGGACAATTAATTTTTACCTAGTACCTTAGATTTTAGTTAATTTCCCTTAATTAAAAACAATTTTTTTATCATCTTTTTTAAAATCGTAATTTAACATAATTATGTTACCCAAAGCGGATAAATCTAAACTTCAAATCACAATAAAAAAACAAAAGAATAAAATATGCCAAAAATTAATTAAACAAAAAATTTAATTATTTAAACTTAAAACCTTTTTCACCAAAAAATTAATAGTAAAAATTACTGTTCAAAAAAACAAGTTTATAAATTTTTTATCAATGTTTTTATACCAATAAAAAATATAAATTAACTTAAATGACTTAAGTTAAAAATTATTTTTTAATCCTAAACCTAGCGATTATTGGAATCCATGCCACACATTTTTTATTAATAGGATTAAAAGATTAGAAAAAAATAATCAAATTTCCTCCTAACTTTACAGAAGCTTTTTTGCTTATTAAGCTATATTTTATCGATTTTAAATTTTTGAGGCCTTTTGAAACCATAATTCTTTCAAACAATTAATTTTTTAAAACAAAAACAAAACTAACAAATAAAAACCAGTTTTGACATTTTTTTGTCACATATTAACAAAAATAGCGTTTTAAAAATCCAATTATTAGATTATTCATAATTTTTAATAGCATAGACAAAAATAATTCATTATTAAATTTTCAGAATAAAAAATAATATTACAGCAAAAAAGGAAGCTCTTTTTTAAATTAGCAAGTTTTAACAAACTAAAAAATAAAAGAAAAATACACTACAATAATAATAATAGTTTAAAGTATTTTATAAAACTTCATAATCTCCTTTTCACAGATCTTACAACTGCTTTTACAAAAAAATTAGTATAAATTTCAATAGGAAAAAACCTAATAAATAAAAATTTTTTGTAGTATTTTCGACTATTAAAAAGATACAAAAACAAACAAGAGCGTTTCCACGTGGAAGAACCTCCTCCGGGAATATAAATTGTTCATGAGGCTGATCTTGTGCAGCCATCCAAGCTCTAATACCTTCATTTAAAAGAATATTTTTAGTATAAAAAGTTTCAAAGTAGAAGTCGGTATTTAATAAAAATACCTCTTACCAAATAGTACTTGCATTTCAAATACATACTACTTTTCATTAAGGTACTAATATGCAAAAAAATTTTCACACATAAAAAGCATATAAAAAACCATTAAAAAGTATTAAACAAATAAAACGTGAACAACCTTTTATTTACGAAAAATTAAATAAAACTTACAATTCTTTTTTTACTATTATATAAACTTATTAAAAATACATATAACCTACCATAATATTAAAAAAAATAATAAAAAAAAAAATAAATAAAATGCTTAATAACTTATCCTAAACAAAAATTATTTTTAGATTTTGCCTATTATTAAATCGAAAAAATAAAGTAAAAACTAAATATACACACTTCTGGATCTTCTGCAGCACGGATTTCTTGAGAAACGAAATCATAAGCACGTAAATTAAGAGCTAATCCAACAATACCCAAAGCACTCATCCACAATCCTGTTACAGGAACAAATAACGTGAGGGTGACTTAAAAAAACAATAAGTCCCTCCAAAACCGTACATGAACATTTTAATTCATACGGCTCCTCTCCTTCTATTCTAATTCTACGAATCCAAGATATGAAATTTCAATTTAACTTCAACAAAGATAATCGAATAAATTTTTCTAAACTTCTCACATTATTAATTTTCATAATCATAAAAACCATTTTGTAACAACAAAAACACAAAGGTATAACATTAAAAATTTTTTTTAAATAATTCAAATTAATTGGAACTACATAATAAAATTTAAAATTGCAAAGTAAAAAATCTCTTTTACAAAGAGGGCAAAATCCTTTACATTTTCGAAAAAAATACTCTCTAGCAAATGATTTATCTTGAAAGATAAGTGTCCTCAAATCGTAATAGTCAAAACAATTAAAAAAATTTTTACCAAAAGTGGCAAAAAATTTTTTACCTTTTAAAGAATTTGAAAAAAAATTTTTCAGTTCTATACTATTTTTTTTTGATAAACCAACGCTAAAACCTTTAAATATAATTTTCCCTTCAATGGTATTTATAAAAAAACGTTGTTGATCTTTTAAAAAATATAACCTTTTAACAACCTGAGCAGCTATATTTTTATAAAGTCTTCCAGACCGTCTACCTTTACGAATACCAAATTTTCCCCTTTCAAAATTCGAATTAACATATAAAAGATAAATTGATTTTGTTATTTTTCCTACTATCCAATAAGACAATTTTAAAAAAGAATAATTGTTTTTAATAATTTTATAAGAATTAAACCAAGACTTCATCAAAGGTTTGATATTGTCGAAAAGAACTAAAGGTTTAGAAAATTTTTTACAAAGGTTTAAAACTTTTTTTTTTACATTCTTAATTTTTTCCAAAATTGGAGATAAAACAAATTTATATTCTCCATGAATCAATTTATAGTGAAAAGTAATCCCGCAAAAAACAAAATTTTTATTCTCACAATTTTTACAAAAAAAGTCGACAATAGAATTATCACGGAAATTTTGGCAAATACCACGCGAATGAAAAAAAATTAACAAACTACTTTTAACAATTTTTGCCGTTTTTAAATCAGAAGATAATATAACAACACTATTTAAATCAGTAATTAAGACAAACTTAGAAAAAAATCCAAATTTAGAAAGTATCGAAGATTCTAAAAAAAATTGCATACCCATAAAAACAAAATTAAAAATAACCAAAAAAATTAAAGATGTCCCCCAATTTATTTCAAAATTTTTTTTTTGAAAAAAAAATTGATCACCGCTGTAAAAATTATCAAATCCATTTTTAACCCAAAAAGAAAGAATCGACTTATCAATAAATGAAACATTAGATAACACCCAACTATTAAAAACTGCATCAAAGCATTTTACAATCGTATAGTTAAAAGCAAAACAAAAGAGATATTTATTATAATTACTATACTTTTTTTGTTTACCCAACAAAAACAATACTTTTACCGCATCAATAGAAGACCGAAAAACTCTCGGTCCATACGTAAATTTATCCAAATTTGATTCAAGAAAAGGAAAAAATATAAAACTATATAGATTTTGCAAAGCTATATCCAAAAAATGAAAGTGTAAGAATTGTTCTTTGCAATCGATAAAATTGCGAAGATAATATAAATTTAAACATCTGATTTTATAAAAATCATAATTCAATACAAAACATTTTAAAGAATCAACTAAATTTTGAAAATTTTTCTTTTTTTTTTTTTTTTTTGAATATTCGATGAAGATTTATCATCCGAATTCTTCAACGTTTTGTATACAGCATAACATAATGAATTATAAGAAACTAAGACATCAGATACTAATTTATGGATTAAAATTTTGTTTCTTGATTTAATAGCAGAGGCTAACTCAAATTGTTTATTTAAAAGATAATGCTCCATAAAATTTACTTTTATTAACATAAAATTATCTCTTCTACGTATTTTCTTAGTGCGAAATTTACACAAAAATTTTTTCAAATTTGCCACAACTATATTCCTGTAAAAAAATTAGATTTTGTTTTAAAACCAAGGTTTTGTTTAATTTTTTGCTGTTGCATTTTTAAAATATTTTTAAATGAACCGTGTATGTAAAAATCTTCAAAGTCAGTATATATTTTTAAAGGCGATTCTTTCCTTGCTCTAATAATGTACTTTTTTGATAAAAAAAGTAAAAAATATTCTAAAGGAACGCTATCAACACCTATAAACTCATTAAAAAAATCTTATCTGAATCAAATAAATAAAAAATCTTTTTTACCAAAAACAAGGAAATATCATTTAATCCATAGTTATTCAGAACATTAATAAGTATTTCATTAATGTTCATATCACTATAATATTCTAAAAAAGAAATGAAATCACTCGGTCTTAAAGTATTAAATATAGCTGCATTCTTACTAACTGAAACATTAAACTTATAAATTGAATACATTTGAAAAGTACTTCGAATCTTCAAAGATACTCCCTTACGATGTATCAAAATAAAATCTTTTTTCGGATTTATAAATAAACGAGCAGGCACAGAAGGGTTATTCAAAGATTCCACATCTTGTAAAAACTTTTCTCGTCTTTTAAAAGGAGATAATGAAAGATATTCGTCAATATTAACAATAATACTATCAATTACAGCTAAACAATTTCTAAAAAACAAACAACTACTATCGTGCGTTAATACTTTACAATAATACTTAATAGAATCAAGTTGCTGCACTTTTAAACCACTTACAATATTATAAGAATTTTTAAACTGAAGGTTTATTTGACCTATAATAACAATAATAGTATTTGTAATAACAAAACCAAGAAAAAATTGATGTATATCTTTTAAAAACATTATTTCTGTACTCAAATAATCAGCTATTAAAATATTTTTTACAGATTGAATATTATATCTATTAACATAAGGAAAACAGTAAGCATTAATAGTAAAACGGTCGTTCAAAATTTAAAAATGAGTTAACGTTCATAACGCTTATTATAAACTAAAAAACAAAAAATATAAGTAAAATTTATACTAAATATCAAATTAATCTATAAAATTATATAATATAACATTGAAAAGTTAAAAACTTCTTTTATCAAAATTCACATAAACTTTTAAAAAACAAAATTGAATTGCCGAATTCAACATAAAAAATGTTTTGAGCTAATGTAACGTTAGCATAATTGCATGATCAAGTATTTAACTTTTCCATGTCATTTTTGAACTATTATTTCAAAACATTTGCTTTTTCACATTGTCGTTCAACCAAAAAAAATTATTGATTTTTACTAAGATCTTTTCAATTACACATAAAAACTACAAATTAAAAATACGCTAATTTACCGACATAACTACAAGGTACAATAACTAACCCAATATGCAAAGCTTATTTTGCAAAGAAAAATCAAACATGATTAGATTAACCAAGTCAAATTTCTTAAAAATAAAAAAGTAATAAATAAAAGATTGGTTTCTAGCATTCACGGTTTTTAACACATATTTATTAAAGTAGCAAAACGTATAACTACACAACTGTAATTTTTATTCTAAACTACTTTCCTAATAAACACATTTGTTTTTCGGCATTAAAAATACGCATCTTGTACCAAAGAGACCACTCTACTCTATAGAATAACCGTGGTATTGTAACTGAATACTATTAGCCGTACCCATAAAAAAATGCAACCAGCGCTTATTTGAAAAAGCTACACCAAAAATTTGAGACCAAAAACGATTAGCTGTCACCATAGAATAAGTTTCTTCAGATTGAAGTGGATTAAATGCTCTAAATGTATTTGGACTATCCCCATCTTCGAAAATAGTATTTTGAGAAAATTGATTTTTATTAAAAAATAAAAAACTTTTTTTGAAACTGTACATGAAAAATTATAATCATACAGCTACTCAGCTAAAATTTTTAATTAAAACAAAAGCGAAAACTTTCGATACTATACAACTGTGACTTAAGTAAATATACATAAAATTTATACTAACAACACTATTTAATTTTTTAAACCATCCTTTTGATTAAAAACTTGATTTCCTTATTTATATATATAATCTAACAACATATAGATATACACCAAAAAATTATTAACATACTTAAAAGGTAAGAATTTAGTTAGTTAAAATAATTGCAAAAAAGTAAAATACACTTCAAGTACAAAATGGCGACTAGAACTATATTTAGCATATCTATTTGACAAACTTCATATTTAGTAGAAAATTGAAAATCGCTTCTTAGACTAATAACTAATTTGGAAAATTACAAACCAAATTATATACATCTATAAATTATTCAAACATTTAACAGTATTTTCATAAACATAAATAAGAATTTTTAACTAAATTTCACCAAAATCTAAAAAACAACACATATATAATATTATTATTAGATTAACAAGTAGCACCTACCGTTGCACCATGAATAGCACATAACAAAGCAGCACCTAAAACACCAGCAACTCCCATCAGTTAAAGTAGATTAAAAAACTCTTATCCGAAATCGTATATAATACTCCAACATTATACGACTACTTAGCAAAAAATAAAAACAATTAAAAAGAATATTCAAATTTTATAAAATTAACTTTTTGCTATGATTATAACACCTTATATTAAAATCAATTGAAAACACATTAAATTACCAAAGTATTAAACTATTTAATAAATCATCCAAAACAAAAATTTATAATTTTTCCCTTATCTCTTTTATTAATCTAAAAATTTTATAGAATATATCTTTTTACCAATAAATCTAAAAATTCATCTTTATAAAAAATCATAATCTAAAAAGATTTTAAATCTGAAATTTCCAACTTTTAACAAACGATTATAAATAAATTGTAAACGTAAGAAATCCTATAGGTTAACGAAACAATATCTTGCATATCTACACTACTAAAATTAAAAAATTAAAAAATTAAAAAATTAAAAAATTAAAAAATTAAAAAATTCAATCTAAAATTAATTAAAAAAATTGATTAAAAACCAAAATTAATAAAAGAATAGTTAAATTTTAAAAATGAAAATAATTTTTAACAACTAATGTTAAAAAAAATTAGAAAAAACAAGTCACACTATGAAAAGGATTAAGAGTCCAATTATGAAAACCTTGAAAAAATAAAATAAATCTAAAAATTGCTGCTACTCCAAAACTAGGAGCAAAAAACCAACCTGATTGACCTAAAGGATAATAGAATTAAATATTAATAATTTTATTAAAATATTCATTTTTAAACCATACATTTTAAAAAATTAAAATAAAGTTTTATATGTAAAATTTATGCAAACTTTAAAAATTTTTTTTCCACTCAAACAAATATTAAAAGTTTAAAACTAATAAATCAAAAATTTTTTAACTTATTTTCCATAAGACTGTTTTCAAAAAGTTTTAGAGTTTTTAAAATATTAAGCAATTATATTTAAATATTTTTTCAAAAACTAAAAAAGAAAGAATATTTTTAAACGAATCAGAAAAATTATTATATTAACCAAATTTTATTAATAAAATTTTTCAATTTGTTATTAAAAAAATTTAATTTTGATATATAATTTTGTATCTTGAAATTTCAAAAACCCTTTTAAAAATTTTAACTTTTATAACTTTTTATTTTACTTATTAAAAGGAAGAAATACTAACGTTATATAATTTCATAAATAAAAAAATCTTGAATATTTCAAAAAATCGCACAATTAAGAATACAGAAACGAAAACAGAGATAGGAGCAGAAAGTCAAAGTCGACATTGTATAAAAAGACACTTTTACGAAGCCATAATTAACTATTTTTTGATATATGGCTACTCTGTTAAAATAATGAATTATAAAAAATAAATTTGGATTTCTAAACGTAATTTATATTCTAAAACAATAGAAAATTAATATTTAATTAATACAAACCAAAATTTACAAAATAAAAATATTTTAATAAAACAGCGGCACAAATAAGATCGACCAATAAAATCAAATTTTTACTTTTTAAACCATGCTACTTATATTATCTAATATCATTATAAATTAATTTGTTCCTTTTATAAAAAATGAAAAGCCTAGAAAATATGTTTTTATACTAAAGGAGAAAAATTTAACTAAAAGCTTAATAAAAAATTTTAATACCTTTTAAAAATTTTTTTTAAGTTGCTCAATAGTATCTAAATAACATTTTGCAGTTCTATTTTTTTAACATTTGAATATTCATATGTCTAAAGTTTAAAAAAAAATGATAAAAAATAAGTACACCAACATTTGATTATACATAAATAATCATTTTCGTAAAAATTTACACTTCTTGCAATAAAAAGAATTACATAAAATATATGCAAGATTCAATTATTCTTAAGTAATTTAATTAATAATAATTTTAATCTTAATCAACAAATCACACAAGCTATAGCATTATAAGGTCGAATTTGCACAGCCTTTGCAATTTCAAACTGACGCAACATAAAGCCTATCAGAAAGAATAAATATTTTACAAAAGTAAAAATTCTTCATTCGAAAACGTACTTGACATTTTAATGCCATACGACTACTCAATTATATTGAAAAAATGAGAATTAGGAAATTACATAGCTGGTTCATAATTGCGCTTCAAATAAAAATAAAGAATAAACACTTCTAAAAAAGCAAAACTAATTCTGCATTCAATAAATTAAAGCATCCTTAATCTATATTTATTTCGTTATTTTTATTAAATTTTTACATTTTTTAGAACATACTTTTTTGCCGAAACTAAAAAAAATTTTTTTTAACGCACAAAAAAATTTTTAAACATTCAAACCAACACTTAACGATAAGGAAAAAATATTTTGTTAATCTATTCTTGATTACTTATACTACCTATAAGGAAACTGCTCTCGATTAATAAAAGTAAATATATTTTTAACTTAAATAATGCATGTAAAAAATTACAATTCAAAACGAAAGATAGAAATTAAAATAAAATACTTTTTTGTAAAAAATGAAATTACCATAACAATAAAAATTTTCATACACAATTTATTAAATAAAAAACAACATATTCCACTAATAATTAGAATATATAAAATAAACGAACCACACACCCAAAAGCACCATGAAGAGCAATAAATGGCCATAGTCCTCCTATTTGCAACCAACGAGTAAAATCCCACTGTGCTTCAGGACCCCAATAAAACTAAATAATACTAATATACTTGTTTACAAACTTTACTTACAATCTAATAATTGTATAAAGCTTTTAAATTATAAAAAAGCTTTTTTATAAAACGATTATAAAAACATAAAAATCTTAAAAAACATGAAAAAGTTAAATTTTTTCTCATAATTATTTTCAGCACAATAAAAATATGAAATTTAAAAATTTTTATTAAAAGGAATCAAATTAATAAAATAAATGAAAGATGCTTAACTTTTATAAAATAAATCATATTATATGCAAATAAATAAGAACTACAAAAATATAAAAAAGAAATAAAAATTTTTACATAAAAAACTAAAAATAATAAGTAAAAAATTACATTGTAAAGACACACAAGCAATAATAAAGAATGACCCATACTATTTGGAAAGAATAGATTTTTCTGACTAAAAAAGATAGCAAAAATCTTTCCTTAAACCAGATCTGGAAAGAATAGAACTAAAAGCCTTTCATACAAAACTGTACATGATATGCCAATCATACAGCTCCTCAAGTATAAGAAGAACAACCATTATTGTAAAAAGTAAAAATATTTAACTTTATACATACTTGTAATAAAAGTAAAATTTACTAAATTGAAAATATAAAAAGTACAAAACATTACATTGAAATCTTTCAAAAAAGAATTAATTATTATAAACTATCCCAAAAATTAAAAAATAATTGCTTCGTTTTTTTAAAGTTTTTCAAGTTATAAAAATAGTTACTCTATCAAGGTTTAAAAATTCAAAACTTTAAAAATTTATTTTAAAACAAAAACTCCTGATATTAAAAAATTACCTTCAAATATGTCATGATAGATTTAATAATAAATTGAAAACTATTCTAATAAATAATATTACCTTAACAATCTTATAAAATTCTAAAATTTAACTTGCATCAAAAAAAAAACAATATTAAATCAAAAAAAACTTGGACTTAAAACCGTATATTTTAGTTAAATATTTGAACATATTTTAATAAATAAAAATTTCCTAAAATTCAATAATTTAAACTAATGATTAACAATTATTAAAAATATTTTATAATTTTCACTAGTAAATCAATAAACGAATCGCACATATTAATCATATCATCTGACTAAAAACCAAAAATCATAAAATAAAAAGTAAAAAAAATTAAACCCCTGTTTATTTTACTATTCTAGAAACTAATTGTAATAAACATAATTAATGTATTAATAGTCTTATTTATTAAGTTTTAATTTCATTGCTAACCAAACAAACATTGTACGTAATAATTTAACAAGAAAAAATGATAAACAGTCTAAAATTTTCCTTAAGAAGTATGAAACAACTTTTAATAAAATAACAATTATTAAACACCTCATTAATGATAAACATAACGAAAATAAAAAATTTTTTTGTAACAATAAATTATAAATTTATAAAAAATAATTAATTAAGTAATAATAGTAAAATTATATAATAAATTTTCAACTTTAAGGAAAATCTTTTAGCACACAGGTGTTGAAACTGCTGCTGTCAAAGCATTGCAACCTTCAAGGAAAGAGCTAGCTAATCCATGTGTATACCATGAAGTAACAAATGTAATTCCCGTTAACCATCCACCTAAAGCAAGATATGAACAAGGAAATAACAGCAATCCAGACCAACCAATAAAAATAAATCTGTCTTTTTTCAACCAATCGTCTGCTACGTCGAACCAACCGTTTTTATTTTCAGTATTTAAATCTGTAAAAGTCATAAATAATATTTTGTAATATAAAATAAGTAATCTCTAATATTAACTAAAGAGCTAATTTTAGGTATTAAGATCCCCTATTTATATACTAAAAAAGGGAACACAAGCAAAAAATATTGCATAACAATCTATCAATTTACTATGAATAAAAAAACTAACGAAAGGCCTGTATTTCCTTTTACTTCTATTGTTGGACAAGAAGAGATGTGTGGCTAAACACATTGCACATTCAAATAAAAAACTTAATAAAATAATATTATAAATTTAAAAAATAATAATTATTATTATTAAAAATAATTACTACCCTCTAAACTACAATTAATAAATAAAAAATAAAACAAATTGGCAAATAAAATACTGAATTTTCAACACAACTAAAAAAATTTTGTAAATTATTAAAATTTATTGTAGCTAATTGGAAGCAGTTTGGAAAACTATAGAAAATCCAAAAGAACATAAAATAACAATTTATAAATAAAAAACAAAGCTAAAAGGATAAACCACGTATAGTTTGAAAACAAATAAAATTTAGTTTTATGAAATTATCATTAATCTTAAATGTAATAGATCCAAAAATAGGAGGTGTTATGATAATGGGTGATAGAGGAACAGGAAAGTCAACAATAGTTAGAGCGCTTGTTGACTTACTACCACCTATTGATGTAATAGAAAACGACCCATATAATTCTGATCCATATGATACAGAATTAATGTCAGATGACGTTCTAGAAAAAATAAAAAAAAACGAAAAAGTATCGATAATTCAAGTTAAAACACCTATGGTTGATTTACCATTAGGTGCAACTGAAGATCGTGTTTGTGGAACAATAGATATAGAAAAAGCAATATCCGAAGGAAAAAAAGCATTCGAACCTGGTCTACTAGCACAAGCAAATAGAGGAATATTGTACGTTGATGAAGTTAACTTATTAGATGACCATTTAGTTGACGTTTTATTAGATTCCGCTGCTTCAGGATGGAACACGGTAGAAAGAGAAGGAGTTTCGATTTGCCATCCTGCAAGATTTATACTAGTAGGATCAGGAAATCCTGAAGAAGGAGAACTTAGACCACAATTACTAGATAGATTCGGAATGCATGCACAAATTAAAACACTAAAGGAACCAGCGCTTCGTGTAAAAATAGTACAACAACGAGAACTATTTGAAAAAAGCCCTAAAGAGTTCAAAGAAAAATATAAGGAAGAACAAAATAAACTAATGGAAAAAATTATAAATGCAAGAAAAAAATTAAAAAACATAATAATAAAATACGAACTTTTAGAAAAAATATCACAAATCTGTTCTGAACTAAATGTTGATGGACTAAGAGGAGATATGGTAACAAGTCGTGCAGCAAAAGCATTAGTAGCATTTGAAGATCGCACAGAAGTAACACCTAAAGACATTTTCACTGTAATTACGCTTTGTTTACGACATCGATTACGTAAAGACCCTTTAGAATCAATAGATTCGGGATATAAAGTGCAAGAAACCTTTAAAAAAGTGTTCAATTACTAAAAAATAGCTAAAACAAGAAAACTAATTTACATTTTCTGAGAAGTATTTCAGAAAATACATTAAAAATGTTAAAAATATTCTTCCTTCGTGGTGAAATGGTAAACACGTGTGATTCAAAATCACATGCATAAGCTTGCCGGTTCGAGTCCGGTCGAAGGTAAAACTCTCGAAATAAAAAACGTTAATAAAAAAGTTGCAATATATATCTAGATTAAAATCAACGTCTTTTATTTTGAAAAATGTTAAATTTATAACAAAATTTGAATAATGGAAAGTACCCAAAACGTGATGTCGTAGATTGAAATCTTACAAAACAATAGTTGATATTGATTTTTTGTTTTTTACATAATTATGTAAAAATTTTATTATTAGTTAAAATAATAATATAGACTTTGAAAAATTATGAAACTAAAAAGAAAAAGTAAAATGTGAACTAGATTTACTTCTTAAAGACAAACTTATAGGTTTAAGCAAAAAACATTAGAAAAGCTAATTTTGAATTTTAAATTACTATTTATGGATAAAAGGAAATTAAATTAATTCAAAATTTTGATTTTTAAAATGAATCTAATTTCAAATCATAAATTCTCTTGCAAAGTAATAATTTTAATGACTTGGATTACTTTTGAAACGAACATGATTCACATTGTTTTCAAAATTTTTATTGTTTACTATATTGATGAGTATTGATGAGTTAACAAGATAAAACTATCTGGGTGTATAAAAAATATCATAGAATAATAATTGAATAAAAATAAAATATTCTAAAACATATAATTTTCTGGAATTTACAAACTTTATTACAAAAAAGTGTACAACAGAATTATATATATACAAAAATTTATTTTTAAAAATATATAAATTATAACACTTTTAAAATTTTAATAGCTTCTTGAAAAATTTTAGTGACAGTAAAAAATAATAAAAACGCGTTTAATACATAATAACTACTATAAAGTATTTATATAGATTATTTTAAATCTTAAATAATCTATTATTATTACCTATTTTTGAAATAATATTAGTATAAATATACATATTTAGTAATAAACTATTATCACAAATAGTGTAATCATTGTCATTTTCGTAAAATTTTAATTTCCAGCAACAAGCAAAATTTTGTTTAACAAAGCTTTTTGCCGATTAAACTAATACAAATAATTTACCCACATTTTTGATATAAAGAAGTATTACAAGAAGTACAGATGAATAAATCAAAAGTAGTTACAAAATATTATTAATATTTAATACCTTACAATTAATTTTTAGTATTGTATTTATTCATAAAAAATGAGATCGAACTTTTAGAGTACAATCATTTAGTCTACCATAATTATATATTAAGTAACTTGAATATGACGTTTCAGAAGAATAATAGCATAAGTGATTACAGGAATAATAATAATAAGTAAGATAATCTATCATCACGAATAATAATCTAACATTGAATAAGAACAAGAATAATAGAAATTGAGAAAAACTCTATATATATATCTAGACATTTCTGTTTGTTTCTAAGTAAAATCCTACGAAACATACAATTTTATATTACATTAAATATGTAACTCATGTAAAAATATTGTTAGCTCTAAACATCTTCTATTTTTTCATTATATCATTTTTCTGAAAAACCTATCTCTGATAATGAACTGTAATAATTAACTAACACTTATAAACTTTGTTTATCTTGAAATCTTAAACCTTAAAATATTATCTTGGAAAGTAAACATCTTTTATCTGGCAGAAATAACCAACCAGTTCTTCCATCCGGACTTGACGTATGGATGGATTATGGATGGATACAACCTGATTGAGCAATAGAATCGAATCTAAGCATTTCCTCGGCAATGGGTTCACTTCCTTTTTACCCTTTAAGAAATTACGTATGCATTAGCCACACACATAGCTAAATAGAAAGCAGTTTGTGTGGTTCTTTGGATTACAATAAACGTTACGGAATTTAACCATAAAGTACTTAATAATTAATAAATCAGGGTTAATAATCAATAAAAAACCATAAGGCGTAGGTCTCCAAAACCTGATGTAGTAGGTTCGAATCCTACAAAGCGCGCTTTTAGTGTACACATTATAGTAAATGTGCCCCTTGCTTGGTCACCAAGGGGACTGATGTAGAAAATATTCAGTAAAGACCATTTAAGTACATTGGTATATATAGTATATATAATATATATAAGTACATTAATATATATAAGTACATTGGTATATATAGTATATATAATATATATAAGTACATTAATATATATAAGTACATTGGTATATATAGTATATATAATATATATAAGTACATTAATATATATAAGTACATTGGTATATATAGTATATATAATATATATAAGTACATTAATATATATAAGTACATTGGTATATATAGTATATATAATATATATAAGTACATTAATATATATAAGTACATTGGTATATATAGTATATATAATATATATAAGTACATTAATATATATAAGTACATTGGTATATATAGTATATATAATATATATAAGTACATTAATATATATAAGTACATTGGTATATATAGTATATATAATATATATAAGTACATTAATATATATAAGTACATTGGTATATATAGTATATATAATATATATAAGTACATTAATATATATAAGTACATTGGTATATATAGTATATATAATATAAGTACATTAATATATATAAGTACATTGGTATATATAGTATATATAATATATATAAGTACATTAATATATATAAGTACATTGGTATATATAGTATATATAATATACATTGTACATTATATATATATAAGTACATAATATATATATTGTATATAGTACATTAATATATATAAGTACATTGGTATATATAGTATATATAAGTACATTGGTATATATAAGTACATAACCCTTGATTCTTGGGTTTTTTGCAAAATTACTTCGGGAATTTTTTGCATTTAACCTACAATGCAATTAAAATATAGTTATTGATATATATTCAATGATCTATTTTTTTTTTGTATTTTTTTTAGTTTGATTAAGAATTATTATTTTTTTATTTTTTATGACACATTCATAGAAATAGGTAAAGAAAATTAAAAGCAAAAAAAACGATTTCTTATATTCATTTTATGATTTTTACGATGTATTTCTTTAGAAATTTTGTTTTTTTACACTCTTTTATGAACTATATAATTAAAGTAAAATCTATTTTAATTAATCGATATTCGTTGGCTACCTGCAATGCAATTTTATTGTATTTTTTTCAAACAAATTATTATAAAATTTATTTGTTAGTTAATACTAGTTTATCTTTTTACAATTTAATTTTTTTCCTTAGGAATTTTCTAAGGATAGTAAAAAAAAAAAACGATCCAAAAGTTTTTCTTTTGGCTTTATTGATAATTTCGAAAAATTATATCCAATATGCGCTTTACTGTAATTTTTTGTTTCAAGTTGGTAACAGAACATTAAAAGTAATCAAGTCCGTTGAAATTTCTAAAAATGAAATTTTGAAAAACGACCCTTCGTTGAAGGCTTTGGAGTTTTGGAAAAAAATTAAAATATTTTATAGTAAGAATTTTATTTCCAAAATTGCCGTAATTATGGTAATTAGTTTTTCTGGTTATTGCGCATTTAATTTTGCATTTAAATTTTTTGGTGTACTTAAAGAATCTTCAAAAATCTTGGCTTCTTTTTTCTCTTTTAATCATGATCAAAAAAATGATAATTCTGAAGACAATCGTTCCGAAGATGATTTAAAGTCAAGTCAAGACCCAGTAAATATTCCTTCTATCGAACAAAGTTTCAAAGTTGAAGATTTTTCAATTTTCAATCCTGATTTTTGGTCAACTGATTTTGATAAAATTTTATTGGAAGAGGGTTATGACCTAGAGGGTTCATTAAGCACTTTATGGTTAACTCCAAGAACATTTATTGTGATGAAAAGGATCGTGCAAACTGGTTTCTATTTAAGTATGTGTGTAGCTAATGCATATGCAATTGCTGAAACCGTAAAAAGAGGTCAGCCGGTTAGCAATGATATGTTACAATTTAATCCGACTTTGCAAACAGGATTTGTCTACCCATACGGGCAGTCAATGTCAGCACCCGGTCAAATACCTGGGGGGAATTTGGGCCGAACGTTTGTTCCTGAAGAAAAAATGTTTACTTCACAAGATCTAGCAGTTTCATCCAACTGTAATGTGGGGGATGGATTTGTTGAGGTTATAGAAATCCCATTTAATTATTATAAGGATGCATTACCCCCCGAGTAATATTCCTTTCTATTTTCGATTTCAAAGAAAAATATCAATATATTAAATTTTTTATGTATTAAATAACTTGATACATAATTATTAGTAGTCACTACGTTTTTTATACGTAATATTATTTCTTTAACACATGGTTTTTTATATAAAAATAGGTCAATTTTTTTTATTATTTTTTTTAGAAAAAAAAAAATGCTTTGTAGACTATGTGGTAACTACATTTCAGTATCGTAATTAGTACGACAGCTCGAATTTGGGTTTTGCAATTTTTTTTTTTCATTTTTTTTTTTTTTTTTGCAAATAGGGGGGTTGTTCTAAAATTCGGTGATTTTATTTATGGGAGATTTTTATGCATTCAATAGTGCCGGGTAAAAATTGGCATGTTTTTATTAAGACAGGATTCGGTAGTTTTGAGGATTTTAACTTATTATTCATCAAAAAAAGCAATTTCTTACATTTTATTTATGATTTTTAGGATGTATTTATTCAGAAAATTTATTTTTTTCTTTAAGCAAAACTGTGTTATTTTTTTTGCTTATATATTTTTCCTTGATTCCAGAGTTCTTGCAATTTACTTCGGGATTTTTTAAAATTTAACCTACAACGAAATTGTAGTTAAGATATATTTTAATGATCTATTTTTTTATATTTTTTAAAAAGTTGTTATTTGTTATTATTTTTTTTTTCAATTAAGATTTTTATATTTTTCACACTCATTTTTTTTAAAAAAAATTATTATTATAGAAAAAAAAATCCTTAATTGGTAACGTTGTGATTATGTTACTTCATCGTAGTGGGTCGCAAGTTCGAATTGAAGGTTTGCAATTTTTTTTTTCATTTTTTTTTTTTTTTGCATAATGGAGATATGGGAGTTTGAGGTTTTCAAAAAATGATTTATTTTTTTATTTATGGGAGATTTTATTATGTTTTATTTTATGTGCTCAATGGTTCCCGAAAGGGATTATCAAAAATTAATGGAAGATAAAAAGGAATTAGAAAGAAATGATTATCCTATTTTTAATGAAAAAAAACCTAATGATCAACTTTTTAGTTGGGAAGATGTTGTTCTGAGAAACGAAATTGCTGAAAAACGTCGCAGAAAACAGTATGGCGAATCATATGAATATGATTCTAAGCAAAGAGAAAAGCAATTTTATGAGTTTATTGAAAAATTTCTTGAGGAAAAAGGAGTTGAGTTACCGCGTAACTTATACACAGATAATACTATTATAGAAATGCAAAAAACGGAGGAGTAAAAAAATTACCTCTGATGTCAATACATACTATTTTCGATTTCAAAGAAAAATATCAATATATTAAATTTTTTATGTATTAAATAACTTGATACATAATTATTAGTAGTCACTACGTTTTTTATACGTAATATTATTTCCTTAACACATGGTTTTTTATATAAAAATAGGTCAATTTTTTTTATTATTTTTTTAGAAAAAAAAAAATGCTTTGTAGACTATGTGGTAACTACATTTCAGTATCGTAATTAGTACGACAGCTCGAATTTGGGTTTTGCAATTTTTTTTTTCATTTTTTTTTTTTTTTTTGCAAATAGGGGGGGGTTGTTCTAAAATTCGGTGATTTTATTTATGGGAGATTTTTATGCATTCAATAGTGCCGGGTAAAAATTGGCATGTTTTTATTAAGACAGGATTCGGTAGTTTTGAGGATTTTAACTTATTATTCATCAAAAAAAGCAATTTCTTACATTTTATTTATGATTTTTAGGATGTATTTATTCAGAAAATTTATTTTTTTCTTTAAGCAAAACTGTGTTATTTTTTTTGCTTATATATTTTTCCTTGATTCCAGAGTTCTTGCAATTTACTTCGGGATTTTTTAAAATTTAACCTACAACGAAATTGTAGTTAAGATATATTTTAATGATCTATTTTTTTATATTTTTTAAAAAGTTGTTATTTGTTATTATTTTTTTTTTCAATTAAGATTTTTATATTTTTCACACTCATTTTTTTTTAAAAAAATTATTATTATAGAAAAAAAATCCTTAATTGGTAACGTTGTGATTATGTTACTTCATCGTAGTGGGTCGCAAGTTCGAATTGAAGGTTTGCAAATTTTTTTTTTCATTTTTTTTTTTTTTTTGCATAATGGAGATATGGAAGTTTGAGGTTTTCAAAAAATGATTTATTTTTTTATTTATGGGAGATTTTATTATGTATTCAATGGTTCCAGGAAAAAACTGGCATGTTTTTATTAAAACAGGGTTCGGTAGTTTTGAGGATTTTAACTTATTATTCATCAAAAAGTGGAAAGAGTTAATTAATTATAACTCTATTTCTTTTATTATT
Source organism: Euglena gracilis (assembly GCA_900893395.1). Classification (NCBI taxonomy): domain Eukaryota; phylum Euglenozoa; class Euglenophyceae; order Euglenales; family Euglenaceae; genus Euglena; species Euglena gracilis. The sequence continues at coordinate 131,265 of CAAHFI010382145.1, forward strand.
TATGGTTTTGATTTGTCTGAAAATAATTTAAACAACTTTTGTGAAGTGACTATAGAGGTCTATATAGAATTTAATAAAAATTACCGAAGGCATGGTCTTAAAAAATTATTTTCTTTTGAAAAAAATTCTGTTATTGTAGAAAAGGGATCGAGTAGTAAAACTTCACTTGATAATTTTTTTTCTAAAACAGGGAATAAAAACATTGAAGTTTGTTGGTCAGGTGTTCCAAGGTTTGAAAATGGTTTAAAAAATTCTTTAAGTTTTGATTTTGTTATTAAAAATAATTTATTAAGTCGTGCGCGAAAAGATCATTGTTTTCCTTCGTTTTTTTCTAAATTGATTTCCAATTCCTCAGAAAATTATTTAAAAGTGAAAGAAAAAATAACAGAAGAGAAAAAGGAATTAGAAATAAATGATTCTAATAATTTTTTACACGATCATTTTAATGTTTTGAAAGCTAATGATCAATTTTTAAACATCATTGAAAAATATATAATAGAGTACAAAAATTTGTTTTTTTTAACGAGTAAAAACGATGCAATAAAACTTCGTTCTATGTTGTTGAAGTATATATCTGAAGTCGCAGTATTAGAAAATAGTATCTCAAATTCTAATATTTCTAATATTTTTTTATTTAAGCAAGCTTCTAAGTTTTATAAACATAATTCTTTAAAAAACGATAATTATAAAAACTGGGATTTTAACTGGATTTTTGTGGAAATGCTTCTTATTTTTTTTCTAGAAAAAGCAAAAAATAAAAAAATTGATAAATTTGAATTATATACTTTAGTGAACAAAGAAATTTATGGTGAAGAACAGTTAGATATAATGGTTAAAAACTTTAGAAAAAGAGCTTGTGAAAATGTCGATTTACGGCAGATTCGGTCTTCATTGCCTTGTTTTTGATTTTTATATAGGGAGAAAAGTATGACAAAAAAAGAAGAAAAAAATTTAAATAATACAAAAATCAATTTAACAGTAAAAAAAATTTATAAAAAATATTGTTCTTATAAAGCACAATATGATGAAAAAAACCTGGACCAAAAATTTAGTTGAAAGCTTTTTTTTTTTATCATTGAAAATGGGCATATTTTAAACGTAGTAGAAGTAGAATATTTTTCTTAAAGCGTGTCAAAAAAATCGATTAATTAAAATATAGTGTCATGGAAAATGTGATTATTCTATCACTTATTTAAATATGCTTTTTTATCAATGTCAATTTGTAGAATAATTGGCGTTTTTTTTGATGGAGTATAGTGAGTTTGCCTACTTTTTACCTTATTAAATTAATAAATTTAAAATTGACTTATTAAAAACTTATAGGGAGTAAATATTAAGGAAGTACCTTATCAGGATTTTGATAAGTATTCTCACTATTGAGGTTAAATATGGATTAGTTGATTATGCGTTAGTACGAGAATTTCATAGAACAGGTGGACCCTCATGTGCATTCGTATTTTATTAAAGAAGTCGATACTAAATTGGCAAATTTTTTCGATATATCTATTGATTCTAAAATTTATAGGCCAGAGTTAACAATGAGAAAGATTTGCTCGACTATTTAATAAAACAAATATTTAACTTTGTGGATGCTTCAGAAAATTTCATGGCTTCGGAATCAATTCTTAAAAAATATGGTAAATATTTTCAATATCTTCCTTTGGAAGAAAGGATGATTGAATTAGTGAAAAAAGGGGACATAGAAAATGCTATGTTACTGTTTGAAAAAGAAAAACCTTCAGAATTTGTATATAAGGGCGACGCTATTGAACGTCAATTAAGAAACATATATTTAAGTACGAGATTAGGTGTGAAATAAAAAATTAATTTTAATGAATACATAATACCCAAAGACTTAAGGTGGATGTTGGATATTTATGAATCCCATCTAAATATGGGTAAAAATAAGGTATTTTTAATTTTAGGCAGTGAACATAGATATTTAATCGATTTTTTCGAATCTTATTTGCAATTTAAAGGCTTTTATCCTTTAGTAGTTAAGAAATCCAAGGATTTACTGAAATTAAACAATACTTATCATTATGATGCGATAATTTTTGTCAACTCAAATATCCTTGAATATCAAAATGTAAATGAGATAAAAAACATGTTCAACTCTTTAGAAACGACGTTAACTGCTTATTATGGAATATCTTTGATAAAGGTAGGGTCGTGGATTAAAGCCTTTCGTTCAACTTGCATGTGTTAAGCATAGCTAAATATTGCTTTTCGTTAAAATTGTAAGGCGTAGGTCTCCAAAACCTGATGTAGTAGGTTCGAATCCTACAAAGCGCGCTTTTAGTGTACACATTATAGTAAATGTGCCCCTTGCTTGGTCACCAAGAGGGTGAAAGGATTTGACCAACTTTGATGTTTTGGAAATGACGAGTTTGATCCTTGCTCAGGGTGAACGCTGGCGGTATGCTTAACACATGCAAGTTGAACGAAATTACTAGCAATAGTAATTTAGTGGCGGACGGGTGAGTAATATGTAAGAATCTGCGCTTGGGTGAGGAATAACAGATGGAAACGTTTGCTAATGCCTCATAATTTACTAGATCTATGTGAGTAGCTAGTTAAAGAGAATTTCGCCTAGGCATGAGCTTGCATCTGATTAGCTTGTTGGTGAGGTAAAGGCTTACCAAGGCGACGATCAGTAGCTGATTTGAGAGGATGATCAGCCACACTGGGATTGAGAACGGAACAGACTTTTACGGAAGGCAGCAGTGAGGAATTTTCCGCAATGGGCGCAAGCCTGACGGAGCAATACCGCGTGAAGGAAGAAGGCCTTTGGGTTGTAAACTTCTTTTCTCAAAGAAGAAGAAATGACGGTATTTGAGGAATAAGCATCGGCTAATTCCGTGCCAGCAGCCGCGGTAATACGGGAGATGCGAGCGTTATCCGGAATTATTGGGCGTAAAGAGTTTGTAGGCGGTCAAGTGTGTTTAATGTTAAAAGTCAAAGCTTAACTTTGGAAGGGCATTAAAAACTGCTAGACTTGAGTATGGTAGGGGTGAAGGGAATTTCCAGTGTAGCGGTGAAATGCGTAGAGATTGGAAAGAACACCAATGGCGAAGGCACTTTTCTAGGCCAATACTGACGCTGAGAAACGAAAGCTGAGGGAGCAAACAGGATTAGATACCCTGGTAGTCTTGGCCGTAAACTATGGATACTAAGTGGTGCTGAAAGTGCACTGCTGTAGTTAACACGTTAAGTATCCCGCCTGGGGAGTACGCTTGCACAAGTGAAACTCAAAGGAATTGACGGGGGCCCGCACAAGCGGTGGAGCATGTGGTTTAATTCGATGCAACACGAAGAACCTTACCAGGATTTGACAGGATCTAGGAGGAAGTTTGAAAGAACGCAGTACCTTCGGGTATCTAGACACAGGTGGTGCATGGCTGTCGTCAGCTCGTGTCGTGAGATGTTGGGTTAAGTCCCGCAACCCTTTTTTTTAATTAACGCTTGTCATTTAGAAATACTGCTGGTTATTACCAGAGGAAGGTGAGGACGACGTCAAGTCATCATGCCCCTTATATCCTGGGCTACACACGTGCTACAATGGTTAAGACAATAAGTTGCAATTTTGTGAAAATGAGCTAATCTTAAAACTTAGCCTAAGTTCGGATTGTAGGCTGAAACTCGCCTACATGAAGCCGGAATCGCTAGTAATCGCCGGTCAGCTATACGGCGGTGAATACGTTCTCGGGCCTTGTACACACCGCCCGTCACACCATGGAAGTTGGCTGTGCCCGAAGTTATTATCTTGCCTGAAAAGAGGGAAATACCTAAGGCCTGGCTGGTGACTGGGGTGAAGTCGTAACAAGGTAGCCGTACTGGAAGGTGTGGCTGGAACAATTCCCTTTAGTTTTTTACTGAATTTATTTATTAATATTAACTCGATTTTCGAGTAATTTTTATGACTACCGCTATGTTAGTATTTTATTGGATGGATAAATATGTTGCAATTAATTTAAACCAACAAATTTGTCAAAAAACTTCTCCTTTGAGTTTGAATTTTTTCTGGCCAAAGCAGGATGCATGGGAAGAAATTAAAAAATTTTTATATAGAAATCCGTGGATTTCCGAGGATATCGCTTTTAAACTTTTAAATGATATTACTGATATTGTCGAGTGTTGGCAAAATGATTATGTTTCTGCCAGAATAGAACTGATTAATCTATCGAGGGATTCTTTTGGTTCTCTTTTAAAAGTCCGAAGAGTACAAAATCAAGGTAAGCACTTGACTTTTTCTCCTATGTTTTTGAATGGTTTTTTGCGCCGTCTTACGCGAAAAATAAAACAACATGGCTATGCGTTTTTTGTCGTTTCTGTTGATGGCATAGCTACTGGCGTAAAAGGCTCCGTAAAAGGATCTTTTTCTGTTGCTTCACTTGACCCGATGGTCATGGAAAATATAGAAAAATGTGCAATACTGCACAATGAGGATCCTCATATTGCTTATCCTCATGAACAGCCTTTTGCTTTGCCTAGGAAGGGCAAAGCAAAATCTGTGAAGGGATTTGCAAAATCTATGAAGGGAAAAGCAAAAGAGAATAGTAAGCCGAAAGACATTTTATTTCCTACATTTCTTGATTATTCTTCCCAAACGGCGTATATAGCTTCTATCCTATTAAATAAATATAGGATTGAAACTTTTCTTTTACAAAACATGGCACATCTTTATCGGGAGTTAATCCCATGCTTTGACTACGATTCGTGGGAATGTGTGGCCGATGCTTTACGGGAAAAAGCTAATGAAATATTTGAAGCGAATATTTCGCGCAATTTGATGCTATTAATATTGACCGGGTTATATGATAACCTGGTCCCCCATCATCAACAAGAAGTATTTAACAAAGCTTCCAATAAATTTTTGAAAGAATTAGAAGAAAAAATGGACACTAGTGATCCTAGGGTAGTTATATTTTTGATTTGTTTAACTATGGTCCTTTGTGCTGGTGGAGGATTTTTTAGCTGTAAACGTCATTCTAATAAAAAAAGATCAAAAGCTTCTTATACTCCTCCTGTTCCTGACAATTATGCTATATTTAATGATTTGGGTAAATATAAAGCTAAGGTTCCTGTATTTGAATGGCAAAATGCTCATGCGCATAGTTTAGGTATTATGCCTCTACCGCCTAATCTTGTGAATGAAATGAGTTCAGAAGAAATCAAGGAAGCTATTTTAGAGGTTCCGAAAGAAGCCGCAAAAGGCTTAGTTTATGGGATACCTCACTTTCTTATAGGTAGTGTGGTTAACTCTTTTACGGGAGTTAAGTATATTTTGATGCGAGTAGGAACTGTAGTGTTTTTTACAATTGCTGGTCCTTTCATTTTATTAGATTACGTTAAGGATCGTGTGAGAGAGTATTATTGGTTTGTTACACGTAATTTCTCGAATTTTCGAGAGTTCCTTTTTCATGCGATAACAAGTTTGTTATCACTTTTTCCCGGAGGAAAAATGTTTCAGGAATGATAGAAAATTTTTAATTTACATTTATTGTATATATATTAAATAAAAAAATAATATAAACTATATTGGGTCAAGTGAAGCAACAGTAAAAGATCCTTTTACGCCGGTAGCTATGTCATCAACAAAAACGACAAAAAACGCATAGCCATATTCTTTTATTTTTCGCGCAAGACGGCGAAAAAAACGATTTAAAAATGAAGAGAGAGCAATGCTTTCTTTAAAAGAATGAATTAATAGTTTAACAAGGATTGTCATTATTTTTCCGATTTGTCCTGAAAATTTTTTTCATGAATTTTATTTTTTTATGAATTTGTAATATTTTTACTTTTCTTTAAATATTTTATTTTTTTGCATTTATTTTTACTTGTCACTTTTTTAAGATTTAAAATAAAAGTTTATTGAATGAACTTTTATTTTAGGGTGCTCTTGCCTTTATGGAACTACTCAAAATAGTTTGAACTTGCAAGTTAAACATAAAGGGTAAATAGATACTTGAAAGGTTACTTTCCGGGAAAAGATTTTAGTGCCCTTATGGGAAGTTTAATTTATTTAATTGTCTCTTAGTGAGTTTATTTATTAATATTAACTCGATTTTCGAGTAATTTTTATGACTGCCGTTACGTTAGTGTTTTATTGCATGGATAAATGTATTGTGGTGTGGTATAATTAAACCAAGGAATTTGTCAAACCACGTTTCCTTTAAGTTTGAATTTTTTTTTGGCCAAAACATGATGCTTCGGAAAAAATAAGACAATCTGTTTATAGAAATCAGTGAATTTCGTAATATTTTTCTTTTAAAATTTTAAACGATATGAATAATATCCTCGAGTGTTTGGAAAATGACTATGTTTCTTCGCTAATATAAAAGATTAATCACAAAATTCAACAAGATAGGTTGAATCATAGTGAGAATATTATGTAGTTTTCTGATAATAGTTTTATTTTGTTGTACATTATAGTTATTGCTACTTTGTATTTGGGTTATGTGTGTGCTTTTTAGTTGTAAATCTTTTGCTAGTAAGAAGCGTGTCGCTCATTGTCGATTTGGACGAATATTTATAAAATGCTACAAGAGACCAAAATGTCCTTATACTTCTTATATTGCTGCTGAGTACCCTATATTTTGTGATATTGAAAAATATTAAGGTAAGGTTCCTAGACTTTCATACGTAAATGCTCATGCGCACAGTTTAGGTGTTATGCTTTTACCCCTGATCTTGTGAATTCTTTTCATTCACAAGAAATAACTTAGCTTAATTCCTAGTGTAAATTTTTCCGTACTTTAACGTGTGGCTGGGACAATTTTTTTATTTTTAATTAAAATACCGTATAAATTTTAAAAAATAAAAAAATCAAAAGGAAAATTTTTTATTTTTCAAAGATCACTATTATCTTTTATTATTATAGAATACCTTTGATAAGGGTAGGGTCGTGGATTGAATCCTTGTATTAGCCAAATATTTCTTTTCTTTAAAATCCTAAGGCGTAGGTCTCCAAAACCTGATGTAGTAGGTTCGAATCCTACAAAGCGCGCTTTTAGTGTACACATTATAGTAAATGTGCCCCTTGCTTGGTCACCAAGAGGGTGAGAGGATTTGACCAACTTTGATGTTTTGGAAATGACGAGTTTGATCCTTGCTCAGGGTGAACGCTGGCGGTATGCTTAACACATGCAAGTTGAACGAAATTACTAGCAATAGTAATTTAGTGGCGGACGGGTGAGTAATATGTAAGAATCTGCGCTTGGGCGAGGAATAACAGATGGAAACGTTTGCTAATGCCTCATAATTTACTAGATCTATGTGAGTAGCTAGTTAAAGAGAATTTCGCCTAGGCATGAGCTTGCATCTGATTAGCTTGTTGGTGAGGTAAAGGCTTACCAAGGCGACGATCAGTAGCTGATTTGAGAGGATGATCAGCCACACTGGGATTGAGAACGGAACAGACTTCTACGGAAGGCAGCAGTGAGGAATTTTCCGCAATGGGCGCAAGCCTGACGGAGCAATACCGCGTGAAGGAAGACGGCCTTTGGGTTGTAAACTTCTTTTCTCAAAGAAGAAGAAATGACGGTATTTGAGGAATAAGCATCGGCTAATTCCGTGCCAGCAGCCGCGGTAATACGGGAGATGCGAGCGTTATCCGGAATTATTGGGCGTAAAGAGTTTGTAGGCGGTCAAGTGTGTTTAATGTTAAAAGTCAAAGCTTAACTTTGGAAGGGCATTAAAAACTGCTAGACTTGAGTATGGTAGGGGTGAAGGGAATTTCCAGTGTAGCGGTGAAATGCGTAGAGATTGGAAAGAACACCAATGGCGAAGGCACTTTTCTAGGCCAATACTGACGCTGAGAAACGAAAGCTGAGGGAGCAAACAGGATTAGATACCCTGGTAGTCTTGGCCGTAAACTATGGATACTAAGTGGTGCTGAAAGTGCACTGCTGTAGTTAACACGTTAAGTATCCCGCCTGGGGAGTACGCTTGCACAAGTGAAACTCAAAGGAATTGACGGGGGCCCGCACAAGCGGTGGAGCATGTGGTTTAATTCGATGCAACACGAAGAACCTTACCAGGATTTGACAGGATCTAGGAGGAAGTTTGAAAGAACGCAGTACCTTCGGGTATCTAGACACAGGTGGTGCATGGCTGTCGTCAGCTCGTGTCGTGAGATGTTGGGTTAAGTCCCGCAACGAGCGCAACCCTTTTTTTTAATTAACGCTTGTCATTTAGAAATACTGCTGGTTATTACCGGAGGAAGGTGAGGACGACGTCAAGTCATCATGCCCCTTATATCCTGGGCTACACACGTGCTACAATGGTTAAGACAATAAGTTGCAATTTTGTGAAAATGAGCTAATCTTAAAACTTAGCCTAAGTTCGGATTGTAGGCTGAAACTCGCCTACATGAAGCCGGAATCGCTAGTAATCGCCGGTCAGCTATACGGCGGTGAATACGTTCTCGGGCCTTGTACACACCGCCCGTCACACCATGGAAGTCGGCTGTGCCCGAAGTTATTATCTTGCCTGAAAAGAGGGAAATACCTAAGGCCTGGCTGGTGACTGGGGTGAAGTCGTAACAAGGTAGCCGTACTGGAAGGTGTGGCTGGAACAACTCCCTTTAGTTTTTTAACTAAAAAAATGTATAGATTGAAAACAATGAAAAATAAAAAAAATAAGTAGGGAAACCTCTTATTTTTCCAAGAGGGCTATTAGCTCAGTTGGTTAGAGCATACCCTTGATAAGGGTAAGGTCGCTAGTTCAAGTCTAGCATGGCCCTCTTGGTTTTGGGGGTATAGCTCAGTTGGTAGAGCGCTGCCTTTGCAAGGCAGATGTCAGCGGTTCGAGTCCGCTTATCTCCAAAAAGGTTTTGATGTAGGTTCAAATGAACAAGGGCTTATGCGGGATTGCTTGGCATTTAGAGTCGAAGAAGGGCGTAGAAATTAACGATATGCTTTAGGGAGCTAAAGACGAGCTTTAATCTAAAGATTCCCGAATGGGGCAACCTATTACTTTAACATTACAATGAAATGGTATACAAATAATGTAGAGAACTTGGTGAACTGAAACATCTTAGTAGCCGAAGGAAAAGAAAGCAAAAGCGATTTTCTTATTAGTGGCGAGCTAACGGAAATCAGCCTAAACCTTTATGGGTGTTGTGGGTATATTATAATTACTGAAAAAGATAGAGAATTTGTTGAAAACAAAATCAAAGAGGGTTTTAAATCCCGTATTTGTTTTTAAAAAGTAATTTTTGATTTTCCCGAGTAGCATAGAGCACGTGGAATTCTGTGTGAATCAGCGAGGACCATCTCGTAAGGCTAAATACTCCTAAATGACCGATAGTGTACGAGTACCGTGAGGGAAAGCTGAAATAGAACACTGAGAAGTGAGTGAAATAGAATATGAAAGCATAAGTTTACAAGCAGTAGGAGATCTATTTAAAGATTGACTGTGTGCCTGTTGAAGAATGAGCCGGCGACTTATAGGTGATGGCAAGGTTAAGGTTTTTCCGGAGCCATAGTGAAATCGAGCTTAAATAAAGCGAAAAACTTTCTTCTTGAAAGTTTATGTCATTGCTTATAGACCCGAACCCAGGTGATCTAATCATGGTCAGGTTGAAGTTTTGGTAAAACAGAATGGAGGACCGAACCCACCAATGTTGAAAAATTGGGGGATGAACTGTGATTAGGGGAGAAATTCCAATCGAACTTGGAGCTAGCTGGATCTCTTCGAAATGCGTTGAGGCGCAGCGTTTAATTATGGTAAACATTAGGGGTAAAGCACTGTTTCGATGCGGGCTATGAAAATGGTACCAAGTTGTGGCAAACTCTGAATACTAAGTTATATTTCAATTAATCAGTGAGACAGTGGGGGATAAGCTTCATTGTCAAGAGGGAAACAGCCCAGATCACTACTTAAGGCCCCTAAATAATTACTAAGTGGTAAAGGATGTACTATTACATAGACAACCAGGAGGTTGGCTTAGAAGCAGCCATTCCTTTAAAAAGTGCGTAATAGCTTACTGGTCAAGTGATAGTGCGCCGAAAATGAACGGGACTAAGTAATTTGCCGAAGGTGTGAGAGAAATCGGTAGAAGAGCGTTCTGTGTTGAAGAGAAGGAATAGTGAAAATAGTTCTGGATTAAACAGAAGTGAGAATGTCGGCTTAAGTAACGAAAACATTGGTGAAAATCCTATGCTCCGAAAACCTAAGGTTTCCTTAGCCAGGTTCGTCCTCTAAGGGTTAGTCAGGTCCTAAAATAAGGTTTAACAACGTAAATTGATGGATGACAGGTTAATATTCCTGTACCGAATGCTCACTTGTAAGGAGTGACGAAAAAGGCTAGATCGGCCACGTGATGGTTTGTGGTTTAAGGGTTCAAGAGGTATCAAATATTAAAAAAAATATTTTGTCTTAAGGCCTGAATAGTATAAATACTACGGTATTGAAAGTGATTGATGTCATGTTTCCAAGAAAAACTTTTGTTTATGTATAGTGAGCTCGCCTGTACCGTAAACTGACACAGGTAGGTTAGTAGAATATACTAAGGAGCGCGAGATAACTCTTTCTAAGGAACTCGGCAAAATGACTTCGTAACTTCGGAAGAAGAAGTACCTCTAATGAGGTGGCAGAAAAGAGGTCCAAGCGACTGCTTACCAAAAGCACAGGTCTCCGCGAAGTTGAAAAACCATGTATGGGGGCCGAGGCCTGCTCAGTGCAGGAAGGTTAAAGAAATTGGTTAGCGTAAGCAAAGCTAGTGACTGAAGCCCCTGTGAACAGCGGCAATAACTATAATTGTCCTAAGGTAGCGAAATTCCTTGTCGGGTAAGTTCCGACCCGCACGAAAGGCTTAACGATTTGGACACTGTCTCAGAAAGAGACTCGGTGAAATAGAATTGACTGTGAAGATGCGGTCTACTTGCACTTGGACAGAAAGACCCTATGAAGCTTTACTGTATCCTGAAATTGGTTTCGGGCTTTTTTTGCGCAGAATAGGTGGGAGGCTATGATCTTGTCTTTTGGGATACGGGGAGCCGAAAAATGAGATACCACTCTGAGAAAGCTAGAAATCTAATCTTAATCTTATGTACAATCATGATAATTGACAGTTTCAGGCGGGCAGTTTTACTGGGGCGGTAGCCTCCTAAAAAGTAACGGAGGCGTACAAAGGTTTTCTCAGGCTAGACGGAAATTAGTTGTGGAGTGTAAAGGCATAAGAAAGCTTGACTGTGAGACTTATAAGTCAAACAGAGACTAAAGTCGGTCTTAGTGACCCGACGGTGCTGTATGGAAAGGCCGTCGTAAACAGATAAAAGTTACTCTAGGGATAACAGGCTGATCTCCCCCAAGAGTTCACATCGACGGGGAGGTTTGGCACCTCGATGTCGGCTCATCGCAACCTGGGGCGGTAGTACGTCCCAAGGGTTGGGCTGTTCGCCCATTAAAGCGGTACGTGAGCTGGGTTCAGAACGTCGAGAGACAGTTCGGTCCATATCCGGTGTGAGCGTTAGAGTATTGAAAGGCGCTTTCCTTAGTACGAGAGGACCGGGAAGGACGCACCACTGATGTACCAGTTTTTGTGCCAACAGAATACGCTGGGTAGTCAAGTGCGGAGTGGATAACTGCTGAAAGCATATAAGTAGGAAGCCCACCTTAAGATAAGTACTCTTCATAGGTCACGGTAAGACGAACCGTTTGATAGGTATTAGGTGTACAATTGGTAACAATTTTAGCCGAGATATACTAACCGACCGAAAATTTTTTCCTATATGAAAACAAAACATTTATTTTTACTTGTCACTTTTTTAAGATTTAAAAGTTTCTTGAATGAACTTTTATTTTAGGGTGCTCTTGTCTTTATGGATCCACTTAAAACATTTCGAACTTGCAAGTTAAACATAAAGGGTAAATAGATACTTGAAAGGTTACTTTCCGGGAAAAGATTTTAGTGCCCTTATGGGAAGTTTAATTTATTTAATTGTCTCTTAGTGAGTTTATTTATTAATATTAACTCGATTTTCGAGTAATTTTTATGACTGCCGTTACGTTAGTGTTTTATTGCATGGATAAATGTATTGTGGTATAATTAAACCAAGGAATTTGTCAAACCACGTTTCCTTTAAGTTTGAATTTTTTTTGGCCAAAACATGATGCTTCCGAAAAAATAAGACAATCTGTTTATAGAAATCAGTGAATTTCGTAATATTTTTCTTTTAAAATTTTAAACGATATGAATAATATCCTCGAGTGTTTGGAAAATGACTATGTTTCTTCGCTAATATAAAAGATTAATCACAAAATTCAACAAGATAGGTTGAATCATAGTGAGAATATTAGGTAATCTTCTGATAAGAGTTTTATTTTGTTGTACATTATAGTTATTGCTACTTTGTATTTGGTTCTTTGTGTTATGTGTGTGCTTTTTAGTTGTAAATTTTTGCTAGTAAGAAGCGTGTCGTTCATTGTCGATTTGGACGAATATTTATAAAATGCTACAAGAGACCAAAATGTCTTTATACTTCTTATATTGCTGCTGAGTACCCTATATTTTGTGATATTGAAAAATATTAAGGTAAGGTTCCTAGACTTTCATACGTAAATGCTCATGCGCACAGTTTAGGTGTTATGCTTTTATCCCTGATCTTGTGAATTCTTTTCATTCACAAGAAATAACTTAGCTTAATTCCTAGTGTAAATTTTTCCGTACTTTAACGTGTGGCTGGGACAATTTTTTTATTTTTAATTAAAATACCGTATAAATTTTAAAAAATAAAAAAATCAAAAGGAAAATTTTTTATTTTTCAAAGATCACTATTATCTTTTATTATTATAGAATACCTTTGATAAGGGTAGGGTCGTGGATTGAATCCTTGTATTAGCCAAATATTTCTTTTCTTTAAAATCCTAAGGCGTAGGTCTCCAAAACCTGATGTAGTAGGTTCGAATCCTACAAAGCGCGCTTTTAGTGGGCACATTATAGTAAATGTGCCCCTTGCTTGGTCACCAAGAGGGTGAGAGGATTTGACCAACTTTGATGTTTTGGAAATGACGAGTTTGATCCTTGCTCAGGGTGAACGCTGGCGGTATGCTTAACACATGCAAGTTGAACGAAATTACTAGCAATAGTAATTTAGTGGCGGACGGGTGAGTAATATGTAAGAATCTGCGCTTGGGTGAGGAATAACAGATGGAAACGTTTGCTAATGCCTCATAATTTACTAGATCTATGTGAGTAGCTAGTTAAAGAGAATTTCGCCTAGGCATGAGCTTGCATCTGATTAGCTTGTTGGTGAGGTAAAGGCTTACCAAGGCGACGATCAGTAGCTGATTTGAGAGGATGATCAGCCACACTGGGATTGAGAACGGAACAGACTTCTACGGAAGGCAGCAGTGAGGAATTTTCCGCAATGGGCGCAAGCCTGACGGAGCAATACCGCGTGAAGGAAGACGGCCTTTGGGTTGTAAACTTCTTTTCTCAAAGAAGAAGAAATGACGGTATTTGAGGAATAAGCATCGGCTAATTCCGTGCCAGCAGCCGCGGTAATACGGGAGATGCGAGCGTTATCCGGAATTATTGGGCGTAAAGAGTTTGTAGGCGGTCAAGTGTGTTTAATGTTAAAAGTCAAAGCTTAACTTTGGAAGGGCATTAAAAACTGCTAGACTTGAGTATGGTAGGGGTGAAGGGAATTTCCAGTGTAGCGGTGAAATGCGTAGAGATTGGAAAGAACACCAATGGCGAAGGCACTTTTCTAGGCCAATACTGACGCTGAGAAACGAAAGCTGAGGGAGCAAACAGGATTAGATACCCTGGTAGTCTTGGCCGTAAACTATGGATACTAAGTGGTGCTGAAAGTGCACTGCTGTAGTTAACACGTTAAGTATCCCGCCTGGGGAGTACGCTTGCACAAGTGAAACTCAAAGGAATTGACGGGGGCCCGCACAAGCGGTGGAGCATGTGGTTTAATTCGATGCAACACGAAGAACCTTACCAGGATTTGACAGGATCTAGGAGGAAGTTTGAAAGAACGCAGTACCTTCGGGTATCTAGACACAGGTGGTGCATGGCTGTCGTCAGCTCGTGTCGTGAGATGTTGGGTTAAGTCCCGCAACGAGCGCAACCCTTTTTTTTAATTAACGCTTGTCATTTAGAAATACTGCTGGTTATTACCGGAGGAAGGTGAGGACGACGTCAAGTCATCATGCCCCTTATATCCTGGGCTACACACGTGCTACAATGGTTAAGACAATAAGTTGCAATTTTGTGAAAATGAGCTAATCTTAAAACTTAGCCTAAGTTCGGATTGTAGGCTGAAACTCGCCTACATGAAGCCGGAATCGCTAGTAATCGCCGGTCAGCTATACGGCGGTGAATACGTTCTCGGGCCTTGTACACACCGCCCGTCACACCATGGAAGTCGGCTGTGCCCGAAGTTATTATCTTGCCTGAAAAGAGGGAAATACCTAAGGCCTGGCTGGTGACTGGGGTGAAGTCGTAACAAGGTAGCCGTACTGGAAGGTGTGGCTGGAACAACTCCCTTTAGTTTTTTAACTAAAAAAATGTATAGATTGGAAACAATGAAAAATAAAAAAAATAAGTAGGGAAACCTCTTATTTTTCCAAGAGGGCTATTAGCTCAGTTGGTTAGAGCATACCCTTGATAAGGGTAAGGTCGCTAGTTCAAGTCTAGCATGGCCCTCTTGGTTTTGGGGGTATAGCTCAGTTGGTAGAGCGCTGCCTTTGCAAGGCAGATGTCAGCGGTTCGAGTCCGCTTATCTCCAAAAAGGTTTTGATGTAGGTTCAAATGAACAAGGGCTTATGCGGGATTGCTTGGCATTTAGAGTCGAAGAAGGGCGTAGAAATTAACGATATGCTTTAGGGAGCTAAAGACGAGCTTTAATCTAAAGATTCCCGAATGGGGCAACCTATTACTTTAACATTACAATGAAATGGTATACAAATAATGTAGAGAACTTGGTGAACTGAAACATCTTAGTAGCCGAAGGAAAAGAAAGCAAAAGCGATTTTCTTATTAGTGGCGAGCTAACGGAAATCAGCCTAAACCTTTATGGGTGTTGTGGGTATATTATAATTACTGAAAAAGATAGAGAATTTGTTGAAAACAAAATCAAAGAGGGTTTTAAATCCCGTATTTGTTTTTAAAAAGTAATTTTTGATTTTCCCGAGTAGCATAGAGCACGTGGAATTCTGTGTGAATCAGCGAGGACCATCTCGTAAGGCTAAATACTCCTAAATGACCGATAGTGTACGAGTACCGTGAGGGAAAGCTGAAATAGAACACTGAGAAGTGAGTGAAATAGAATATGAAAGCATAAGTTTACAAGCAGTAGGAGATCTATTTAAAGATTGACTGTGTGCCTGTTGAAGAATGAGCCGGCGACTTATAGGTGATGGCAAGGTTAAGGTTTTTCCGGAGCCATAGTGAAATCGAGCTTAAATAAAGCGAAAAACTTTCTTCTTGAAAGTTTATGTCATTGCTTATAGACCCGAACCCAGGTGATCTAATCATGGTCAGGTTGAAGTTTTGGTAAAACAGAATGGAGGACCGAACCCACCAATGTTGAAAAATTGGGGGATGAACTGTGATTAGGGGAGAAATTCCAATCGAACTTGGAGCTAGCTGGATCTCTTCGAAATGCGTTGAGGCGCAGCGTTTAATTATGGTAAACATTAGGGGTAAAGCACTGTTTCGATGCGGGCTATGAAAATGGTACCAAGTTGTGGCAAACTCTGAATACTAAGTTATATTTCAATTAATCAGTGAGACAGTGGGGGATAAGCTTCATTGTCAAGAGGGAAGCAGCCCAGATCACTACTTAAGGCCCCTAAATAATTACTAAGTGGTAAAGGATGTACTATTACATAGACAACCAGGAGGTTGGCTTAGAAGCAGCCATTCCTTTAAAAAGTGCGTAATAGCTTACTGGTCAAGTGATAGTGCGCCGAAAATGAACGGGACTAAGTAATTTGCCGAAGGTGTGAGAGAAATCGGTAGAAGAGCGTTCTGTGTTGAAGAGAAGGAATAGTGAAAATAGTTCTGGATTAAACAGAAGTGAGAATGTCGGCTTAAGTAACGAAAACATTGGTGAAAATCCTATGCTCCGAAAACCTAAGGTTTCCTTAGCCAGGTTCGTCCTCTAAGGGTTAGTCAGGTCCTAAAATAAGGTTTAACAACGTAAATTGATGGATGACAGGTTAATATTCCTGTACCGAATGCTCACTTGTAAGGAGTGACGAAAAAGGCTAGATCGGCCACGTGATGGTTTGTGGTTTAAGGGTTCAAGAGGTATCAAATATTAAAAAAAATATTTTGTCTTAAGGCCTGAATAGTATAAATACTACGGTATTGAAAGTGATTGATGTCATGTTTCCAAGAAAAACTTTTGTTTATGTATAGTGAGCTCGCCTGTACCGTAAACTGACACAGGTAGGTTAGTAGAATATACTAAGGAGCGCGAGATAACTCTTTCTAAGGAACTCGGCAAAATGACTTCGTAACTTCGGAAGAAGAAGTACCTCTAATGAGGTGGCAGAAAAGAGGTCCAAGCGACTGCTTACCAAAAGCACAGGTCTCCGCGAAGTTGAAAAACGATGTATGGGGGCCGAGGCCTGCTCAGTGCAGGAAGGTTAAAGAAATTGGTTAGCGTAAGCAAAGCTAGTGACTGAAGCCCCTGTGAACAGCGGCAATAACTATAATTGTCCTAAGGTAGCGAAATTCCTTGTCGGGTAAGTTCCGACCCGCACGAAAGGCTTAACGATTTGGACACTGTCTCAGAAAGAGACTCGGTGAAATAGAATTGACTGTGAAGATGCGGTCTACTTGCACTTGGACAGAAAGACCCTATGAAGCTTTACTGTATCCTGAAATTGGTTTCGGGCTTTTTTTGCGCAGAATAGGTGGGAGGCTATGATCTTGTCTTTTGGGATACGGGGAGCCGAAAAATGAGATACCACTCTGAGAAAGCTAGAAATCTAATCTTAATCTTATGTACAATCATGATAATTGACAGTTTCAGGTGGGCAGTTTTACTGGGGCGGTAGCCTCCTAAAAAGTAACGGAGGCGTACAAAGGTTTTCTCAGGCTAGACGGAAATTAGTTGTGGAGTGTAAAGGCATAAGAAAGCTTGACTGTGAGACTTATAAGTCAAACAGAGACTAAAGTCGGTCTTAGTGACCCGACGGTGCTGTATGGAAAGGCCGTCGTAAACAGATAAAAGTTACTCTAGGGATAACAGGCTGATCTCCCCCAAGAGTTCACATCGACGGGGAGGTTTGGCACCTCGATGTCGGCTCATCGCAACCTGGGGCGGTAGTACGTCCCAAGGGTTGGGCTGTTCGCCCATTAAAGCGGTACGTGAGCTGGGTTCAGAACGTCGAGAGACAGTTCGGTCCATATCCGGTGTGAGCGTTAGAGTATTGAAAGGCGCTTTCCTTAGTACGAGAGGACCGGGAAGGACGCACCACTGATGTACCAGTTTTTGTGCCAACAGAATACGCTGGGTAGTCAAGTGCGGAGTGGATAACTGCTGAAAGCATATAAGTAGGAAGCCCACCTTAAGATAAGTACTCTTCATAGGTCACGGTAAGACGAACCGTTTGATAGGTATTAGGTGTACAATTGGTAACAATTTTAGCCGAGATATACTAACCGACCGAAAATTTTTTCCTATATGAAA
Source organism: Euglena gracilis (assembly GCA_900893395.1). Lineage (NCBI taxonomy): Eukaryota > Euglenozoa > Euglenophyceae > Euglenales > Euglenaceae > Euglena > Euglena gracilis. The sequence continues at coordinate 148,928 of CAAHFI010382145.1, forward strand.
ACAAAACATTTATTTTTACTTGTCACTTTTTTAAGATTTAAAAGTTTCTTGAATGAACTTTTATTTTAGGGTGCTCTTGTCTTTATGGATCCACTTAAAACATTTCGAACTTGCAAGTTAAACATAAAGGGTAAATAGATACTTGAAAGGTTACTTTCCGGGAAAAGATTTTAGTGCCCTTATGGGAAGTTTAATTTATTTAATTGTCTCTTAGTGAGTTTATTTATTAATATTAACTCGATTTTCGAGTAATTTTTATGACTGCCGTTACGTTAGTGTTTTATTGCATGGATAAATGTATTGTGGTATAATTAAACCAAGGAATTTGTCAAACCACGTTTCCTTTAAGTTTGAATTTTTTTTGGCCAAAACATGATGCTTCGGAAAAAATAAGACAATCTGTTTATAGAAATCAGTGAATTTCGTAATATTTTTCTTTTAAAATTTTAAACGATATGAATAATATCCTCGAGTGTTTGGAAAATGACTATGTTTCTTCGCTAATATAAAAGATTAATCACAAAATTCAACAAGATAGGTTGAATCATAGTGAGAATATTAGGTAATCTTCTGATAAGAGTTTTATTTTGTTGTACATTATAGTTATTGCTACTTTGTATTTGGTTCTTTGTGTTATGTGTGTGCTTTTTAGTTGTAAATCTTTTGCTAGTAAGAAGCGTGTCGTTCATTGTCGATTTGGACGAATATTTATAAAATGCTACAAGAGACCAAAATGTCTTTATACTTCTTATATTGCTGCTGAGTACCCTATATTTTGTGATATTGAAAAATATTAAGGTAAGGTTCCTAGACTTTCATACGTAAATGCTCATGCGCACAGTTTAGGTGTTATGCTTTTACCCTGATCTTGTGAATTCTTTTCATTCACAAGAAATAACTTAGCTTAATTCCTAGTGTAAATTTTTCCGTACTTTAACGTGTGGCTGGGACAATTTTTTTATTTTTAATTAAAATACCGTATAAATTTTAAAAAATAAAAAAATCAAAAGGAAAATTTTTTATTTTTCAAAGATCACTATTATCTTTTATTATTATAGAATACCTTTGATAAGGGTAGGGTCGTGGATTGAATCCTTGTATTAGCCAAATATTTCTTTTCTTTAAAATCCTAAGGCGTAGGTCTCCAAAACCTGATGTAGTAGGTTCGAATCCTACAAAGCGCGCTTTTAGTGTACACATTATAGTAAATGTGCCCCTTGCTTGGTCACCAAGAGGGTGAGAGGATTTGACCAACTTTGATGTTTTGGAAATGACGAGTTTGATCCTTGCTCAGGGTGAACGCTGGCGGTATGCTTAACACATGCAAGTTGAACGAAATTACTAGCAATAGTAATTTAGTGGCGGACGGGTGAGTAATATGTAAGAATCTGCGCTTGGGCGAGGAATAACAGATGGAAACGTTTGCTAATGCCTCATAATTTACTAGATCTATGTGAGTAGCTAGTTAAAGAGAATTTCGCCTAGGCATGAGCTTGCATCTGATTAGCTTGTTGGTGAGGTAAAGGCTTACCAAGGCGACGATCAGTAGCTGATTTGAGAGGATGATCAGCCACACTGGGATTGAGAACGGAACAGACTTCTACGGAAGGCAGCAGTGAGGAATTTTCCGCAATGGGCGCAAGCCTGACGGAGCAATACCGCGTGAAGGAAGACGGCCTTTGGGTTGTAAACTTCTTTTCTCAAAGAAGAAGAAATGACGGTATTTGAGGAATAAGCATCGGCTAATTCCGTGCCAGCAGCCGCGGTAATACGGGAGATGCGAGCGTTATCCGGAATTATTGGGCGTAAAGAGTTTGTAGGCGGTCAAGTGTGTTTAATGTTAAAAGTCAAAGCTTAACTTTGGAAGGGCATTAAAAACTGCTAGACTTGAGTATGGTAGGGGTGAAGGGAATTTCCAGTGTAGCGGTGAAATGCGTAGAGATTGGAAAGAACACCAATGGCGAAGGCACTTTTCTAGGCCAATACTGACGCTGAGAAACGAAAGCTGAGGGAGCAAACAGGATTAGATACCCTGGTAGTCTTGGCCGTAAACTATGGATACTAAGTGGTGCTGAAAGTGCACTGCTGTAGTTAACACGTTAAGTATCCCGCCTGGGGAGTACGCTTGCACAAGTGAAACTCAAAGGAATTGACGGGGGCCCGCACAAGCGGTGGAGCATGTGGTTTAATTCGATGCAACACGAAGAACCTTACCAGGATTTGACAGGATCTAGGAGGAAGTTTGAAAGAACGCAGTACCTTCGGGTATCTAGACACAGGTGGTGCATGGCTGTCGTCAGCTCGTGTCGTGAGATGTTGGGTTAAGTCCCGCAACGAGCGCAACCCTTTTTTTTAATTAACGCTTGTCATTTAGAAATACTGCTGGTTATTACCGGAGGAAGGTGAGGACGACGTCAAGTCATCATGCCCCTTATATCCTGGGCTACACACGTGCTACAATGGTTAAGACAATAAGTTGCAATTTTGTGAAAATGAGCTAATCTTAAAACTTAGCCTAAGTTCGGATTGTAGGCTGAAACTCGCCTACATGAAGCCGGAATCGCTAGTAATCGCCGGTCAGCTATACGGCGGTGAATACGTTCTCGGGCCTTGTACACACCGCCCGTCACACCATGGAAGTCGGCTGTGCCCGAAGTTATTATCTTGCCTGAAAAGAGGGAAATACCTAAGGCCTGGCTGGTGACTGGGGTGAAGTCGTAACAAGGTAGCCGTACTGGAAGGTGTGGCTGGAACAACTCCCTTTAGTTTTTTAACTAAAAAAATGTATAGATTGGAAACAATGAAAAATAAAAAAAATAAGTAGGGAAACCTCTTATTTTTCCAAGAGGGCTATTAGCTCAGTTGGTTAGAGCATACCCTTGATAAGGGTAAGGTCGCTAGTTCAAGTCTAGCATGGCCCTCTTGGTTTTGGGGGTATAGCTCAGTTGGTAGAGCGCTGCCTTTGCAAGGCAGATGTCAGCGGTTCGAGTCCGCTTATCTCCAAAAAGGTTTTGATGTAGGTTCAAATGAACAAGGGCTTATGCGGGATTGCTTGGCATTTAGAGTCGAAGAAGGGCGTAGAAATTAACGATATGCTTTAGGGAGCTAAAGACGAGCTTTAATCTAAAGATTCCCGAATGGGGCAACCTATTACTTTAACATTACAATGAAATGGTATACAAATAATGTAGAGAACTTGGTGAACTGAAACATCTTAGTAGCCGAAGGAAAAGAAAGCAAAAGCGATTTTCTTATTAGTGGCGAGCTAACGGAAATCAGCCTAAACCTTTATGGGTGTTGTGGGTATATTATAATTACTGAAAAAGATAGAGAATTTGTTGAAAACAAAATCAAAGAGGGTTTTAAATCCCGTATTTGTTTTTAAAAAGTAATTTTTGATTTTCCCGAGTAGCATAGAGCACGTGGAATTCTGTGTGAATCAGCGAGGACCATCTCGTAAGGCTAAATACTCCTAAATGACCGATAGTGTACGAGTACCGTGAGGGAAAGCTGAAATAGAACACTGAGAAGTGAGTGAAATAGAATATGAAAGCATAAGTTTACAAGCAGTAGGAGATCTATTTAAAGATTGACTGTGTGCCTGTTGAAGAATGAGCCGGCGACTTATAGGTGATGGCAAGGTTAAGGTTTTTCCGGAGCCATAGTGAAATCGAGCTTAAATAAAGCGAAAAACTTTCTTCTTGAAAGTTTATGTCATTGCTTATAGACCCGAACCCAGGTGATCTAATCATGGTCAGGTTGAAGTTTTGGTAAAACAGAATGGAGGACCGAACCCACCAATGTTGAAAAATTGGGGGATGAACTGTGATTAGGGGAGAAATTCCAATCGAACTTGGAGCTAGCTGGATCTCTTCGAAATGCGTTGAGGCGCAGCGTTTAATTATGGTAAACATTAGGGGTAAAGCACTGTTTCGATGCGGGCTATGAAAATGGTACCAAGTTGTGGCAAACTCTGAATACTAAGTTATATTTCAATTAATCAGTGAGACAGTGGGGGATAAGCTTCATTGTCAAGAGGGAAACAGCCCAGATCACTACTTAAGGCCCCTAAATAATTACTAAGTGGTAAAGGATGTACTATTACATAGACAACCAGGAGGTTGGCTTAGAAGCAGCCATTCCTTTAAAAAGTGCGTAATAGCTTACTGGTCAAGTGATAGTGCGCCGAAAATGAACGGGACTAAGTAATTTGCCGAAGGTGTGAGAGAAATCGGTAGAAGAGCGTTCTGTGTTGAAGAGAAGGAATAGTGAAAATAGTTCTGGATTAAACAGAAGTGAGAATGTCGGCTTAAGTAACGAAAACATTGGTGAAAATCCTATGCTCCGAAAACCTAAGGTTTCCTTAGCCAGGTTCGTCCTCTAAGGGTTAGTCAGGTCCTAAAATAAGGTTTAACAACGTAAATTGATGGATGACAGGTTAATATTCCTGTACCGAATGCTCACTTGTAAGGAGTGACGAAAAAGGCTAGATCGGCCACGTGATGGTTTGTGGTTTAAGGGTTCAAGAGGTATCAAATATTAAAAAAAATATTTTGTCTTAAGGCCTGAATAGTATAAATACTACGGTATTGAAAGTGATTGATGTCATGTTTCCAAGAAAAACTTTTGTTTATGTATAGTGAGCTCGCCTGTACCGTAAACTGACACAGGTAGGTTAGTAGAATATACTAAGGAGCGCGAGATAACTCTTTCTAAGGAACTCGGCAAAATGACTTCGTAACTTCGGAAGAAGAAGTACCTCTAATGAGGTGGCAGAAAAGAGGTCCAAGCGACTGCTTACCAAAAGCACAGGTCTCCGCGAAGTTGAAAAACGATGTATGGGGGCCGAGGCCTGCTCAGTGCAGGAAGGTTAAAGAAATTGGTTAGCGTAAGCAAAGCTAGTGACTGAAGCCCCTGTGAACAGCGGCAATAACTATAATTGTCCTAAGGTAGCGAAATTCCTTGTCGGGTAAGTTCCGACCCGCACGAAAGGCTTAACGATTTGGACACTGTCTCAGAAAGAGACTCGGTGAAATAGAATTGACTGTGAAGATGCGGTCTACTTGCACTTGGACAGAAAGACCCTATGAAGCTTTACTGTATCCTGAAATTGGTTTCGGGCTTTTTTTGCGCAGAATAGGTGGGAGGCTATGATCTTGTCTTTTGGGATACGGGGAGCCGAAAAATGAGATACCACTCTGAGAAAGCTAGAAATCTAATCTTAATCTTATGTACAATCATGATAATTGACAGTTTCAGGTGGGCAGTTTTACTGGGGCGGTAGCCTCCTAAAAAGTAACGGAGGCGTACAAAGGTTTTCTCAGGCTAGACGGAAATTAGTTGTGGAGTGTAAAGGCATAAGAAAGCTTGACTGTGAGACTTATAAGTCAAACAGAGACTAAAGTCGGTCTTAGTGACCCGACGGTGCTGTATGGAAAGGCCGTCGTAAACAGATAAAAGTTACTCTAGGGATAACAGGCTGATCTCCCCCAAGAGTTCACATCGACGGGGAGGTTTGGCACCTCGATGTCGGCTCATCGCAACCTGGGGCGGTAGTACGTCCCAAGGGTTGGGCTGTTCGCCCATTAAAGCGGTACGTGAGCTGGGTTCAGAACGTCGAGAGACAGTTCGGTCCATATCCGGTGTGAGCGTTAGAGTATTGAAAGGCGCTTTCCTTAGTACGAGAGGACCGGGAAGGACGCACCACTGATGTACCAGTTTTTGTGCCAACAGAATACGCTGGGTAGTCAAGTGCGGAGTGGATAACTGCTGAAAGCATATAAGTAGGAAGCCCACCTTAAGATAAGTACTCTTCATAGGTCACGGTAAGACGAACCGTTTGATAGGTATTAGGTGTACAATTGGTAACAATTTTAGCCGAGATATACTAACCGACCGAAAATTTTTTCCTATATGAAAACAAAACATTTATTTTTACTTGTCACTTTTTTAAGATTTAAAAGTTTCTTGAATGAACTTTTATTTTAGGGTGCTCTTGTCTTTATGGATCCACTTAAAACATTTCGAACTTGCAAGTTAAACATAAAGGGTAAATGGATACTTGGAAGGTTGCTTTCTGGGAAAAGCTTTTAGTGCCCTTATCGCGAGTTTATTTATTAATATTGAGTATGTTTTTGATTGATTTTTATGAATTTTGTCGATTTCTTTGTTAAAGTAGTTAAAATCTTTAAAGTTTTGATAAAAAATTTTTCTCTCAACAAGTTAAATAATAAAAAAACATCATGTTTGAACTTTTTGTAAAGAAATTTTTAAGACAATCTTTGAATAAAGAAAAAGTGACTCTTAAAAATTTGAACTCTAATACTTTTTTGGTTATGATTTTTTGTCAATTTAATAATTATTTATACTATTGCTTAAAATTTTTTCTAATATTGAGCTAGTTTAAACTTTGTTATTTTACTATAATACCATAAATTTGCCAAACTTTCCTATTACAAGAATTGAAGATTGTTATTTTTTCAAGTTAGGACAAAAATTGTACGTCAATTTTGTTAAAAATACTTTAATTTTTTATGGTTTATTTTCTCTATTGTATGTGTAACACTTGACCTATTTATATTAGTAAAAATGGTTCTAATTTTATCAAATTTCCATCTAATCAACTAAATATAGAATTAGAGCATCGTTTTCGTTATAAATTTCAATATAATATTTAATGAAAAAATTTTTTTAATAAAAGCCAAATTTTTATTAAATGGTAAGAACAAGTAATTTTTTTACAAAAAATATAAATTATTAAATTTTTAGAAAACTCCTATGATATGAAAAAAACAAGACAATAATTTTTTAGTATCAAATTTAATAAAGAGGCAAATTTTTCAATTTTTAAAGTTTTGAGTTAATAAAAACAATTTGTTCATATAATACCATTTTAATTTTTTCAACTTTTTTGAAAAACTAATAGTTTTATGTAGTGTAATATCAAAATTTATGTTATAAAAAAACTATTATTTAACAAGAGTTCGTTTATTTTTTTCGAAAATTTATTTATTTAACTCAGCATCTAATTTGTCTTTAATAATGGAGAGTAATGAAACTAAAAGAGAAGTAAGCATTAACAGGTTGGTTGCAAACTTCCGTAAGAAAGCCTTTGAAAATAAAGGATTAAAAAAGCTCGTTCTTGGTTAATTAATTTTGGCCATGAAAATAATGCGAAAAATAGTACTTCTGCAAAATTGTATAAACATCGAAGTAATTGTTTTAAAACATTATTTTTTTAAGGGAACTTTTTGTTTTATTAAATATTAAGGTTAGTTAATTTATATGCATTTAAAATTAATTTTAAAAAATCCATTATACTATTAATGTCAAATCAAAGAAACAGACTGTTTGAACTTTGTGAGAAATGGTAAATGGTTGTAGAGTACGCTCTAATTTATTAGATTTGTGAATTAATTCTTAACTTTGGTTTTATTTATTACAAATAAATAAATAATTTTTTTTGGTATGTTTATGTTAGATAAAAATTTTACTGATGATACAACGAAATAGTTTTCGCTCCTTTTTAAAAAAGGGTTTGGTAGAAGAGTTAAGAAAAATAAAAGATATAGCTCATGAAGGCTTTAGGATAAGCTTTCAAACAGATAATGTGAAATATAAAAAGCCTAAAATATCTGCTGAATTTGCATTGAAAAACGGGGAAACATACAGTTTATCTGTTCATATACCTGTTGAAGTTACCTATAATAATATGTTCCTTGTTAGGAGAGATTTTTATTATTTTTCCTATTAATTTTATAATATATTTTTCATTATAATAATAAGTTTTTTTTTAGCAAAAAAGAATTTATTATCTTATTAAATAAATATATATTATTTGCAAAAATTCCTTTAATGACTGAAAAAGGTACGTTTATTTTTAACGGTAATAAAAGAATTATGGATGTGGTTTATATTATTACTTTTAATTTTTTATTAATTATATTTATAAGTTAATTTTTTTTTAATTTTTAGGTTTGAGTTTTTTTAATTCATTTTTAACCAAATTATTCGTAGTCCTGGCGTTTATTTTGAAAAAAATCGTTATAATGATTCCATATTTGCGACGTTAATACCAACTTTTGGTAGTTGGTTAACTTTTAAAATTGATGTGCGTTTTTAAATGTTATTTAGTAATTTGGATTTTTAAATTATATTTTTACATTAAATTAAATTCTTTTTTAAAATTGAAAATTTTTTATATTTGGGTCAAGACGAGGGAATTTTCGTTAAAGTAGACAAAATAAAGACAGCTATACCTTTAATAAATTTTTTGAAATGCTTAGGCCTATCCCGAAAAAAATTTTTTTTGTATCTTAACGATCCTATTTTTATAGAAACGTTACAAGAAAGTGAGTCTTATGGTATTAGATTGGAATTTTTCGAATTTTATAAAATATTTTTTCCAAACGAAGTTAATGTTCGTTTTTTGAGATTTTTATATGTTTGATTTTATTATTTTATATTATTTTTTTAGTTAATAAGATATTAATATTTTTTTTATTTTTTCAGATGTTTTTTTATCTGAAAGGAAATGCCCGAAAATTTTTACGTTCAAAGTTTATGGATCTTGAGTTTATTCGTGTATTTTTTGTAATTTACAAAAGTTAAATTTTTTATAGATTATTTTAAAATTTTTTGATTTATTATTTTATGCCAGCATTATTAGCCGAGATTAAACACGTAAATATGATTTGGGTGAAGTAGGTCGCTTTAGGGTTAATACTAAAATTTATAGATCCGAATTTTTTCAAAGTAATAGAACTTTGCAACCCGAAGATGTTTTGGGTATAGCTCATTATTTGATTGAGTTAAAGAAAGGTTGGGAAATAATGAAGAATAATAGTATCTTTATTTGTTTGTTTATTTAAATTTATTAAAATTTTTATTTATTATAAAAATTTTTTAGCAATATTTTATTAATGATACCTTTTGATGAGATCGATGATTTAAAAAACAAATTAGTACGTAGTATAGGTGAACTTCTTCAAAGTCAATTCCGAATTATTTTAAATGAATTAGAATCTAGTTTAAAAGAAAAATTGATATTTCTTTATAAAAATCCTTCTGAAAAAACTTTTAGATTATCTAGATTTTTTAATTCTTACTTTATAACTAATCGTATTCGAAAGTTTTTTTCTGTTAATCCACTTTCTCAATTGTTAGATGATACAAATTCTTTGTCTGAGCTTACACATAAAAGGAAGTTAAGTCCCTTTGGTCCTAATGGTCTTAATAAAGAAAGAACAAAGTTAGATGTAAGAGAAATAAATACTAGTCAATATGGAAGGGTTTGTCCTATTGAGACAAGTGAGGGAAAAAATGCTGGTTTGATTTTATCTTTAGCAAAAGATGTAAGAGTTGATAAGTATGGATTTTTAGAAAGCCCTTTTTATAAGGTTTTGAGAGGAAAGATAGAAACCAATAAAGGAATTTATTTTATTTCTTCTGCGCAGGAAAAATATTTTACAGTAGCTCCGTTTGATGTCTTTAGAAGTTCTCAAAGTAATCTTTTAGATAAAAATAAGCTTCTAGGTGTTAAAAGAAGTAAAATTTTTTCATATTCTTTCTCAAAAAATATTGATTTTATAAGTATTTCAACAGATCAATTTACTTCATTAGGTACAGGCTTAGTTCCTTTTTTGGAGCATAACGATGCTAATAGGGTTCTTATGGGTTCAAACATGCAACGACAATCTCTTATTTTATTGGAAAAGGAAGTTCCTTTTATAAAAACTGGACGCGAGGCTTTAATTAATCGAGAAAGTGATGCCACGGTTTTAGCAAAAAGTAGTGGAAAAGTAATTTATTCTAGTTTAAAAAAAATAGTTATTCAAGAGGAAGAATATTGTGCTAATATTGAATTTTTTAATAAAAATTATTCTTTTTTTAATTTATTGGGGTGCTTAAATGAAATATCTCAAAAAAATTTTAAACTTATTAAAAAAGTTAACCAAAAAATTTATTTTTTAGAGTCTCCTAAGAAATCGAATCACGGTGTTTATATTCAGAAAATTCCTATTGTTCATGAAGGTGAGTGGGTTAGAAAAGGACAAATTATAGCTGATGGTATGAGTACATTAAGAGGTGGCATTTGTTTAGGAAAAAATGTTTTGGTCGCGTACCTTGGATGGGAAGGTTATAATTTTGAAGATGCCGTAATTATTAGTGAAAGGCTTGTTTTTGAAGATATTTTTACTTCTATACATATGAAAAAATTTAAAACTTTTATTGTAAATGATGAAAAAAAAGGTGTGCGAATTTAAATTTAGTTAATTTTGAAAATTTAATTCTTAATTTTATTTTTCGTAAATTTTGGTATAAATATTATTTAGAGATATTTAATTATAACTTTTATTTGTTTTTAAAATTATTAATTTTTTTTATAACTTTTTCAAAAATTTATATTTAGCTTTTTTCATATTTCATTATTAATGAAAAATTAAATTCAATTAAAATTTTTTGATTTAAATGAAAAATGTTTATTTTATTTAATAAAGCTAAATCTATTATTAGTTTAGATGTTTAGTTTGAAAACGAATATTAATTTGTTAAGTTTTAAGAAAATATTAGTATGTTTATTCCTAATGCAAGTTTAAAAACTATTAAAAACTTGAAAAATAATGGTATTATTAAAATAGGTTCAGAGATTAAAGCACAGGATGTTTTAATTGGAAGAATTAAAGTTAAGTTAAAAAATACGCCAAAAAATAAAATGTTAATAGCATTTTTTGGCAATAAGGTACGAAAAGACGTTTCTTTACGTTCTCCTCGCTCTTTGGTAGGTATTGTTACAAGTGTTGAGATTTTATGTAAAAAGTCGAATTGTTCTGTTCTTATTCATGTTGCCGAAAAACGCAGAATACAAATAGGTGATAAAATTGCAGGACGGCATGGTAATAAAGGTATAATTTCGAAAATTGTTCCGTCTATAGATATGCCTTTTCTTCCTGATGGTACACCTGTTGATATGATTTTAAATCCTCTAGGCATACCATCTAGAATGAATGTTGGTCAAGTCTTTGAAAGTTTGTTAAACTTGTCTTCTTTATTTTTGAAAGAAAGGTATAAAATTCAACCTTTTGATGAAGTCCAAACAAGTATGAATTCAAAATCTTTTGTGTATAAAAAATTAAATGAAGCGCGTAAAAGAACTAAAAAAGATTGGCTTTTTAATCCAAATTATCCAGGAAAAGCCTTTTTATATGATGGTAGAAATTGTAGGCCTTTTGATCACCCTGTAGCTTTTGGTTATGCGTATATTTTAAAATTAATACATATGGTTAAAGACAAAATTCATGCGAGAGTTACCGGCCCTTATTCTTCAGTAACTCAACAACCTTTACGTGGAAAATCGAAAAATGGTGGACAAAGGTTTGGGGAAATGGAGGTTTGGGCTATAGAAGGATTTGGTGCTGCATATTTGTTGCAGGAGTTATTAACTATTAAATCTGATGATGTATTAAATAGATCAGAAGCGTTATTTAGTTTAATAAATGGTACTTATTTTTCTAAGCCAAATATTCCCGAAGCTTTCAAGTTATTTATTTTAGAAATGCAATCTTTATGTATTGATATTAAAATTTTTACAAATAATTATAAAAAATTCGATTAGTTAAATTTTTGAGTTATTTTTTTTTTTATGAAGTTTTTATGGTCAATTAAGACCTGATACTTATTTTTATTTATTTTTGTATTTATGAAAGATTATGTGAGAATAAAGATAGCTTCGCCACAACAAGTTTTAAGTTGGACGGAAAGATCTTTGCCTGATGGACGACTTATTGGTCGTTTAACAAATTTTGTGTTGATAATTAAAATAATTTAAATAAAATATTTATTTTTTATTTTATTTTATTTTATATTTTTATAATTTTTTTATTTAATTGTATTACCAAAATTTTGATTTTTTTTTTACAAAAGTAATAATAAAATTATTTATTGAAGGATAATTGTAAATTTTTTCCCTTTCTTTTAAAAAAAATTTTTATTATTAATATTTATTAAGGTGGAAGATATGTTACATTTTGAAACAAAGAAACCCGTGTTTGGTGGATTACTTTGTGAGCGAATTTTTGGTTCAACCAAAACAAATCAATGTTTTTGTGGAAAATATAAAAAAATGTTTCAGAAGGGTTATGCTAATAACTTTGTTCTTGTATGTGCAAATTGTTTTGTAGAAATCAATAACTGTAACAGAAGGCGTTTTAGAATGGGCTAATGTGTTTTTTATGGGACTTTATAGAACAGATATTTTAACAATTTATTTATAATTTTAATTTTAATTTTTTATATTGTTGCAAGGAATTTTAATTTAATATCCTTTATATTGATTTAGTATTTCCATTAATTCATACATGGTATTTAAAAAGTAGGCCTTGTTATTTAGCAAATGAGAATTATTTTTAATATTAATCTGTTCTAAAAAATAAAAAAGTTTTTAATTTTTTAAAAATTTGATGAAATTTTATATTGTTTTTTTTAAGATATTTGTATGATTTAAATTTTGAATGACTAAAATTTTAAGTAATTAAACAATGAATCAAGTTTTATAAATTTTTTTATTTTTTTGTCAATGCTTGTTTTTAACATTTTTAATCTTTTATTATGTTGGGTAAAAAGGTAAAAAATATAAAAAAAATGTGTTTTATGGATTCATATATAAAAATTCGAAATAATGATGGACAAACTGTAGGCATCTTGACTGGGGCAGAAGCTATTTATTCAAGATTATCTAAAATAGATTTAGAAAGCTTTTGTGCAATTTAATAATTTTTTTGTTTGAAATTTTTTCCTAAATTTTTAATATTTTTTAAAACATTAGAAAAATATTTTGAAAAATATTTTATTCAAGTAATAGAATTCTTATATAAAAGGTTAGTTTTGTGAATACTAGTTTTAAAATTATAATAAGGTAATTTTAATTGTAATCTTGTTTTAATGTTAAAAATTATTAGTTTTGTTTATGTATATTATAGGGAATTTTTAATATTCACTAATTTGGCATTGAAAAATTAAAGGAGTACAATTTCGAAAAATATTTATGGTTGCGAAAAAAATTTATAAATCGTATAAAATTAGTTAATGCTTTTATACAAACTAATACTAAGCCTATTTGGATCATGATTCATTTTTTACCAGTCTTACCTCCGGATATTAGACCCGTTGTAAAATTGCAAGATGGAACAGTTATTATGACTGATTTAAATTTTTTGTATATTGATATTATCTACGGTAACAACAAAAGTGCGTTATGTTTTAGTTTAAAGAAAAAATAAAGTAGTTAATTTTTTTGTTTATTTTTGATTATTTATTTTGTAATATTATTAGTTATTTATTTCATAAAATATTATTTTATTTAGGTTTTTAAGTTACTGATGTATTTTTAAAATTTATCTATGTTTTTTGTTTATTTTATATTTTATTGAAATTAAATTGCAAACATAATAATTTTATTAGTAATACAGTTCAAAAATTTGGAAAATTTAATTTGTTTACTTGGTAAAAAAGCTTTATGATTTTGCAAAATCTTTTATAGTTTGTAAGACGACTAGGCTATTATTTATTTTAATATTTTTACATATGTCGATCTTTTTAATAAAGCTAAGAAAATTCTTACTTCCTGAAGAATTTATGCTTAATGAAAAACGTTCTCTTCAAGTAAAAGTTGATGCATTTATAAATAATGAAAATATATCAGAGAATCCATATGAACAAAATGATTTGTGTTAACTTTTTTTTATTAAAATAATATTTTTGTCAAAGTTTTTTAATCATAAAATTACTTTTTTTTGTTTGAAAAAGAATTATTTATCTAATGAAAAAACTAAAATCTATCACGGAAGGTTTGAAAGGTAAAAAAGGTCGGTTTAGAGAAAATCTTTTGGGAAAAACAGTGGATTATTCAGGTCGTTCGGTTATTGTTGTTGAACCTAAACTTCTTTTGCATGAGTGTGGAATGCCTCTTGATATTGTTGTGCTTTATTATTTAACCAGATTTTTTTGTAAAGTTTTTATGAATATTTTATTTATAAATTAAATTTGTTTAATATTTGAAAAATATATATTTTTATTTATTACTTTGGAATTATTTCATCCTATTCTTATAAAAATGTTGATTAGATTTAAGTTTTCAGTTGGTATTCGGGAAGCAAAAAGGCATATTTATAACGCGAGCAATTTTGTTATTCCTGTATTAGAAAAAGTTCTTAATAGTTTGTGCTATAAAATTTCTAATTCTTTTGAATCTTGTTTTATAATTTTTTCTAAAGATTTTTAAATTTTTAGTACAATTCTTTATATTTATATAAAAGAGGTTATTTTATACTTTTAAATCGTGCCCCAACTTTGCATAGATTAGGAATACAATCTTTTCAACCTAAGGTTACGTTTGAGAAAGCTATTTTATTACATCCTTTAGTTTGTTCCGCTTTTAATGCTGATTTTGATGGAGACCAAATGGGGATTCATATACCATTGTCATTAAAATCGCTTGCTGAAGCTCGAAGTATGTTAATTTCTATTAATAATTGCGTTTTACCTGCTAATGGTTTACCGAGTATTTTGCCTAGTCAAGACATGGTTTTAGGATGTTATTACGTTACGTTAGAGAATTGTAATCTTGATTTTATTTTAACTAACTTGGTTAGGTTTTTTCTATAAAATACTATTTAATTATATTTATTTTATTATTTAAATAATATTATTTTATTTTTTTTTAGGAATTATAATCTCAAATTAATTAATAAAAATTTATGCTAATATTGAGAAGGTTAAAAGTGCTTATCATAAAGGTGAAATATTGATTCAAACATTTGTTTGGTTAATTTGTCAAAAATTTCCTAATATTTTAAAGAATAGTAAAATAAGAATTAAAAAAAAAAGGATGGTAAAAAAGTTAGTTTTTTTGTTTGAAATATTGTAATTAAAATATTGGAAAATTTTTACTTTTTTGTAGTTTATTAAATAAATTTTTTACATTACTTTTTAAGTTAAAATTTTAGTATTTTTTTTTTTAATAAATTTTATAATTGATTTTAGAGTTGTAGATTTTGAAAAATTTTCTTTTATTTCAAAAATATGGTTTATTTTAAAAACAATAATATTCGCACCACTATAGGGAGAATTTTTTTTGATGATATGATTAAAGAATTTCTATAAATACTTTAATTTTTTGTATGAGCTAAGTAGTTTTAAAGTTTATTATTTTATTGATTTATTTCAATAAGTTTGTTAAATTATTATTTTAATTATGAATTTCGGAAATATAGTATGTTTTAATAGAGTTTTTGATAAAAATGAAATTAGAAATTTAATTAGCTGGTTTTTGTCAAATTATAGTATCCGAACAAAAGAGTTATTGGATAAAATGAAAAATTTTGGTTTTACCTATGCAACAACCACTGGATTATCATTAGGACTTGGAGATCTTAAAATTCCTTCTTCAAAAGCAAATTTGGTTAAAAGTTCTGAAAAAATTTTATTTAAAACGAGAAATCGATATAAAAATGGTATGATAAATTTCATTAATGTTTTGGATGAAGAAAGGGATATTTGGAATGTCGTTAATGAAAATTTGAAGAAAGAATCTATTAATAATTTGAGACAATCCGACTTTTTGAATCCTTTGTATTCTATGACTTTGTCAGGTGCAAGGGGTAGTATTACACAGGTGAAACAATTGATAGGTATGCGAGGACTAATGTCCGATTCTCAGGGTAATGTAATTCCTTTTCCAATAAAAACTAATTTTAAAGAAGGTTTAAATATTACTGAATATTTTGTTTCTTGTTACGGTGCTAGAAAAGGCTTAATTGATACTGCTTTAAAAACAGCTAATGCTGGGTATTTAACTAGACGAATGATTATACAGCACAAAACTTAATTGTAAAAAGGTCGGATTGTTTTACAAATATAATACGTGCGTATTACTACAAAACCAAGATAAAGAAGAACTAAAGTTTTTGAAGGAAAAATTAATTGGTAGAGTATTAGCAAAAACTATTGTTAATGCCAAAACAGGTGATATTTTAGTTAGTGCTGGTCAAGATATTTGTAATGTGTGGTTCGAGCTACAAAAATTTTAAATTTAAGGAATGTGGCAAATTCTTTTAATTAATTTTTATCTAAGATTATATACTTTAAAATTAGCGAAATTCTAATAATATACAGATCATTGTTATTAAACATAATTTCCTTTTTATTAGAATAAAAAAACAGGATTAAAATTTCAAAGTATTAAAAGTATTTGAAATAGTAATTTTATATGGTTTACAGAAAATTAAGAAACTAAAAAGCTTCAACTTTTTTTATAATATTTTATTACACTTTGTTATTGAAAATTAAGGGGAGTTATATTAGGAGCCATTTTAAAAACATACCTTTTATGTATAGTAGTTATGGTATAAACGAATTGAATTTTTATTTATAAGGATGGAATATGAAGCAAAAGGTCTGAACGATGTTATAAAAACGTTTAAAATACTCTATGAAAAGTAGTAGGTAATCACCGGCATATGCTGATATATTTCTTAAATATCATAAAAAGTTTATGATTTTTAGGTAGCCGAGTGAAAAAGAATTTTCAATGCTCGGTTTCGAATGAGAAATATTTTTATTAAATATTAACTTTCAGTCTATACGTTTAAAAAAATTATTAATTTTCCCGAGGTTTATATTCGTACACCTTTTAATTGTGTATTAATGGAAGGCATATGCCAAATATGCTATGGTTGGAATTTAGCCTGTGGCAAAATGGTAGAACTTGGTGAATGTGTAGGAATTTTAGCTGCTCAATCAATAGGTGAGCCTGGTACGCAATTAACAATGCGAACTTTTCATACGGGTGGTGTTTTTTTCTGCAAAGGCAAAAGAAGTTATAACATCTCCTTTAAATGGAAAAATATGGTACGATTTGAAGTGTGTATCGTTTTTAATTTTACAATATTTAATGGCAGAATTAAACTTTCTATTTTAGACTAATTGTCTTTGTTATTGTATTACAATTTTTATATTTATTACTTGTTTATAGATAGTAACTTAAAGTTTTTTAAATTGATTTATATTGTAAGTTTATTTTTTTATAATTGAAATCAATTTTGCAGAATAGATAAACAAAATGTTGTTTTATATTTTGTTACGTATTTTTTAGTAAATAGAGTGAGAATAAATGGTTTTTCTAATAAAATTTATAATTTTAAACTTTATTTGATAAAACATGTTCTAAAAAACGATGTTTTAAAATAGAAGGAACGATTAAAATAGTTGGGGTTAGGGATGTTTTATTAGTATTAAATTTATAGATCGCAATTATAAAATAAATATGAAGTATTAGCCATTAAATTAATCACAATTATAATTGAGTATCGTATGATATAATATATCAAGTATGACTTCGTAAAAGTGATTTTTATAGGTCAACTTTAACTACAGGGTAAAGAAGTTTATAATAAATTTAAGGAAAAGCTTTTTTAACTTTGCAAGAAAAAAAATTGTGATTACGAAAATGACGTTAGTAAATCTATATGTTTTACCTCTAGTACGCTTTATATGTTAAGCCAGGAAGAAAAAATATTGATAAGCAAAATAATAGGAGAATCTGTAAATTCTAACTTGAAAAATGACGTTTTTGGTATTGAGGAAATTCGAGATGTTAAGGCAAA
>CAAHFI010383962.1:0-11164 GCA_900893395.1 Euglena gracilis
ATTTCTCCAAAAATACAGTCGCCAAACTTTGGGCAGTCAACCCTACTTCTGGCATGGAATGGCTACAATGTACCCACTCAGCCTGCAGACGACAACAAAAACGTAATCGTAAATTTTGTCGTCTGTTCCTTTGCACGGTTCTAATTCCAGAAATCCATGCAGAGGGATGTAAAAATGTCAGGGGTACGGGGAAAAAGGTCCATCGTACCAGGGGGTACCTCTGCGGGTTTTACCGCTTGACAAATTTGACACCGTTGCGCTATTCGCAAACAGCGTGAGTAAAGCTCTTTCTCGCTCAGGGTTGTGCAATACCTGCGGCCCACCAACGAAAGAAGTTTGGGGGCCCCAGGGTGACCGTGGTTGTGATAGCACAAAATCACATCATCAACCAGGTCCTGGGGGATACAATATTGTAACCCGATTCATTGCGAAAAACCAACCGTAAAGTGAAAGAGTGTAATTCCAGCACTTCGCCATTACGAAGTCTGGTGACAATGGTGTCATACACCGGATCACGACTATAATCCCATTCGCGAAAGAACAGTGTGGAAGGGGACTCCGTGCGCGTAATACGCCGGGGTCCGGACGTGCTTCCACGTCGGCGCCTTCCACGCACTGGTGCGACCAGGAATAGTTGTGAAACGGGAAAGAATCCAAAAGATTATCCGCAGCGTCGTTTCGACGTGCGTATTCGTCAGCTTCCTGACTTCCATGAAAAGTCGGTCTCCCTCATCCGGGTTCCCAGGGTAATACCAAGGGGCCCGACTGAGCGGATCCGCTACTTTCTGTGTTGGACCAGGGTATAAATAACCACAAGGTTGAATTGACTCAAGAACTCATGCCATCTGCATCGCCTTCCGACCGATGACATGGCCTTGTTCAAATCCTCGGTGTACCAGTGTTGGAGACTCTCATGATCGGTCTTGACGAGGATCTGGACGAGGCTGCTGGCGACCCAGCTTCGGAATTTCTGGAGTATAAGCACGATTGCGTAGGTTTCCTTCGCGTATACTCCACTTGACTTGACCTTTACCGTCGTCGCCCTGTAGCTTTCTGCTGAAGAAAGCCACAGGTCGGAGTTCATTCGCCGCGTTTTGCTGGCTAAGAACTCCGCCAACAGCGTAATCGCTGCTGTCGACTTCCACATATGGTTTGTACGGGTCCGCGATTTCGAGGACAACATTCTCCAAAAGCAAAACCTTGATTTTCTCAAGGGCCTCGCGCATTTGGTCATCCCAAATGACTTTGGTGTTGTCAACAGCCGGTTTTTGAGCTGTTTGGTGAGGGGCACCGCGATTTTCGCGAAGTCCTTCATATATATCGCAAGTATGGGCTAATCCCAAAAATCCTTGAGGTGAGTAATCGTTTTGATTACCTCAGGGGTCCATTTCTTAATGGCTTCGAGTTTACTCGGAGCGGTTTCCGCTGTCCATTGCTGAGGATGTGCCGCAAAATTTTATAAGTTCGCAAACAAATGCATTTTCGCGCCTTTCGCGAAAAGCACATGTTTTGAAAAGCGGTTAATACCACGCAAACATGGTGAAAGGGTGTGTCGAGATATCCTCGCTCGATTTTGCGGATGGTGGTGGTGTTCCACCAGCACATCATCAATGTACACAATGGCAAACGGTAAATCGCGTAAAACCCATTGAATCATGCGTTGAAAATGGCTGGGCCATTCTTAACACCCATGGGGAGTACCGTCCATTGGTACACACCCTTGGATGTCACGAATGCCGTGTATGGTTGGGAGTCAGGGTGCAAGTGCATTTGGGGAAAACCGTCCTCCAGATCGAAAATTGACCACAACCGTTTTCCGATTGTTTGGTGATCAAATCCTCGATCAGGGGGAGCGGGAAGGGATCATCCTTGTCTGGGAGTTCAGGTACCGGTAATCCAGCACCAGTCTCCATTTCTTCTGACCTGAGGTCTGGGGGTTTAGGAACAACAAATGCCTGGGATGTCCACTCGCTTTTCGAGGGTACAATCCACTTGCGCTGAATAAGCTTCTCAATCATTTCATTGAGAGCTTGTTCGCGTTCTCCGAACAACGAAAAAATTTCCGGTGCATTGGTTGGCTCCTTCCTTAAGCTCGATCTTACAAACACCGAACGGACCGCGTATCGCGGGGTCGATGTCGCACGCGTTACTGGATTTTCCAGCACACCGTGAAATTCGCGGGTAATCCGCGAACAGAATTCAGGCTGACTTAGGATGCTGACTGCACTCTCGATGACTGCGGAACACCGGGTATCCTGGGGCTACCGAGCTTCCTCGGCACCGCGAAATTCGGACATTCCGAATGCATCGAAGAAACATACCGAAAAATGATTTCTTGCAAGGGTGGTAATATTTTCCACAAAATCTTCAAAAATCGGTACATTAGTGGGTAAATCCCACAATGAAAACACACATACGATAGTTGGGTGAACCATTCCGCTTCCGGAATGATGGGTATGAGAATAACTCCACGGGCTTCATCCCGCAGAATTTTCTCAACCGCACATTCGATAAGTTTTGGGGGAGGGTGCATCCATAACACCGTATCACCCCAAAATTTATCAAATGCGTTGGAGTGTTGTGACCAATGACGTGGCAAACGGGCATGTGCATTGGATGAAAAGGCATCGATTTCCAATGCCAAATCAAAGAATCAGCCAATGTCGCGATTTTGGAAAACCATCGTTCCAAAATGCGATATTGACCAAAATTGAAAGCATTCCATACGCGTTTCGCGTATTCATGCACCCGATTTCCGGGTTGGAGTGAAGAACACAATGAATGGATCCACAAACATGCGGGTGTCTTCCACTACCTCAAGGGGTAATCCCAAGGGAGTTTGGACAGGTTGGGGTTTCCCCATTCCGCATCAAATTCATACCAAGTGTGATCACGGTTATTAGGAATGACGCTTTTCGCGTTTTCCAAACAACGAGGCTAATCCGCGTTGTTGGAGTACTCGGTGTATCTCCGCGCATTGCGGGCTACAACCAAGTGTATCCTTGGTGTGGATTCCGTATTCGGAATTGCGATTAGTGTCGATTTTGAACTAAACATCCACAATCGAATCCGATTGGGTGGAAATTCTCCTGCAGTGCACACATTGGAAGGAAGTGTGTGGTGTGACGGGTGTGCGTGTAAGTGGGTGTCGATGGCATTAGCCGGTGAGTCTTGTACAGGTGTGCCTGGATTCGGCACAACTGGTGGGAAACGGAGTGGTGGTGTAGCTGGGCGACTACTCGACACCGTAATTACTTCAGGCCTTTGGGCTTTCGTCTTGTAACCCAGTGAACGGCGGGGGTACCGCTACTCGCTTGCCCTGCCTCATGTGGAACGCATGTAGGTGTGTCATTGGGTAGGGGGAGGCTTTCTCCGTACCCCGGGTGTGGAAAACGGTTGTTGGTGTGGTGGATAACGGTGTTGCCATTGTGGTAACGGTGTTGGAAAAGTGGTGGTCATCATGTGGATGCCAACGGTGATGGTGGTTTGGGTGGCAATGAAGTGGTGGGTGCTGTGCGCAAACCGTGGGAGTGGCAATCCACAACCAATCGGTACTGGCGTAAAAATGGGTATCCCAAAATTACGTCAGACCCGTGAATTCCGGACTCGTAACCCCAAATATTGGTGAAATGTTGTAATTGTGGGGGGTTTGAGTGATGCTTGGAATGATGGGCAAGAGTATCTCGAGCACACATCCCAAATCACCACCACACATGGGGGTGTTATCCGCGTTGTAATTTTGATCGGTTTCTTGGCGCTTACCAAGAGAGGGGTCGGTATCAACCAACCGAAAGAGCAGTGCAATGCGACAACCAGTGTCAATGAGAATTTTAACTTTGGTGAGAAATTTTGAATGCGGATTTCCGCTTGGACGAGTAATTCCATTGGTGGTACGCAAAGTGAAGGGTCGGAAATACGTTTGCATGCCAGCTCTCCCATGAACCCTTTCCTACTTTGCTCAGCATTCCGAGCGGAAATGTGGAGTGGGGGGTAGGGGACCCGAAATAATTCCGGGTACTGACCGTGAAGGCGGATGGGCAGGGGGGAAGGTTGATCAGGTCTTACCTCCATCTGTTCATCAGCCCAGAGGTCCGTGCCTCGGACCTCGGGCTCCCTACTCCAAGTCCGAACCGGCCGCATAGCCGGCAACGGACTTTTTGGTGGAATAGATGGAATTCAATGAGCGCACCGCCATTCGGGCCTCATTAAATTCCGTCCGAGGTCTCATCCCCTCCCTGCCCGAAGCCGGGGTGTCCTCCTCCAAACAAGAAATCTTGAAACCGACTTTTGCCGGTTGGAGGAGTAACCACGGTCCTCGCGGCGCTTACCGCGATTTCCGTAGCCGGGCCGGGGGGAACGAGATCTGGGACATTTGGATGAGTGGTGGTCTTTGGAACCGCAAAGTGAACAACGGGATTTGTGGCGGGATTCCGCATAACGGGGGAACGGTATTCCGTTCTTCCGTCAAACCGTCGTGGTGAACGGGTTTCCCGTCGACCATGACCGGTGTACCGGGGTTTCCCCGGTGACTCGCGCGAAGAGGATGATCCAATCGCGATTGAATACCGTTTTCCGGGTAGGGGACCAGGTGAGCGACCGCGAGAAGGACGGGTTTCCCGACCATCACGCGATGGTGACTTGGGCCTACTACCGCAAAGCGGTTCTCCGAAGACCGTGAAACTCCCGATTGACGTGAAAACGCCGAGGAACCGATCCCCGTGAGGAGGTCGAGCCCTTGGGCTTCCAATACGCTTTCGCGCATCGGGATTCGGGCATTCCCGAGACATGTGACCAGATTTGTTGCACAAAAAGCACAGTTTATCCGTGCCTTGGTCCGAAGAACGCTGATTCCGCGTTTTCGGTCCGTGGTGGGTGATCTCGGTGACATGGGTGATTTTGCAACGCATTAACCGCACCCGCAGGGATTCCCGCGGTGGGATGCGTTTGGAAAGCGGACTGTATTTGTCCCAAACTTGTGTGAGCTTGAGTTGCTTTGACACATAATTCCAACGTTGGGCAAGAGTCATCTCATGCCTGCCAACTCCTCGCGATGGATATCCTTCACGAGGGATGGTGTGAAATGCAACAAAACCGCATCGAATTGTTCGCGCATTTGCTTCTCGCTAAGTTCATCAACTTCGGAAGCAAGTGCTAACCATTTGGCATACCAAAGGTCAATGGATTTCCATTTGCGATCCGATGGCGCACATTGTCGACATTTCTTCTCCAGGGTAATCCTGGTGACCAAACTGGTTGGTTGAAGCGTATTGCTCAACCAGGTCATCGAATGATACGCCATTACGTATCACCAAATTGCGTGCGCGTTCTCGCTCCTCCTCGGTAGGCAATCGATGAATTCCATCTTGACTACCTCGGGATTCGGTCTTGGGTGGGTCCCTTTAGTGCCCAGTAGTACTCCCAGTCCCGAAAAAATTGTCTCCATGTGGTTGGATCCCCGTCCCATTGGGTTTCACCTTGTTCGCGATTGCGATGGTGCCCTGAAGTCTCTCTGAGTAACCGCTGACCCTCGGTGGTATTCCAGGGGTTTGGGTCCGGGTAATTCTTAACACCAAACGCGTTTCGCGGATTTTCCGCTCCATGTGTACCCGTGCAGGATTTCCGCACAAGTGTAGGGTGGCAGGATTTTCCTGCTGGACTTGCAAAAAAATGTGGTGAAATTCTCCCGGTGGGGCGGGTTTCCCGCCAAAACCCGATGCGTGATCTGGTAATCCAGAACCCGTTGGTGGTTGGTATGATCGCGAATGCGACACATGACCAATACCAGGTGTGGGGTGTTGACTCATTCTTGTACAAGGTTGGAATGTTTGATTTCTTGGTGGAGTCTCGAATTTTCGAGCGGGGGATCAATTTCCTCATCGGAAAGGTGTTGGGGGTGTTCCCCCGTGACCCCCCCGTGATCCCCCCGTGACCCCCCCGTGACCCGAACAAGGACCCTTTTCGGCGAAATTTTGTCGGGAAAAATATTGGCTGGTGATGCTTAATTTTATAAAACTCCGGGGCAGTTTCCTAATTTTGAGGCGTAATTTTTCAAATTTGGGCTTGGTGATTCCTAATTTGATGTCAAAATCCAATTTTAGGTGTGGGATTCCTAATTTGTTTAATTTTTCTCCAAAAATTTCGACTCGGTGATTCCTAATTTTGCCACCGAAAATGTGGTGTTCCCCCCGTGACCCCCCCGAGACCACCACCGTGACCTCCCCGTGACCCGAACCACCCCGTTGTGAGAAGTGGGTTTGTGTGTGGGCAAAGCAAAGGAGGTACAATTCGCGTTTTCGCGTGTGGTTGTACCAAATTCGCGGTCGATGTAGGGATTCCTACTCCAGAAACAGTAATTTGAGAACGCGACTCCGGGGCATTTGGAATACCTACCGCAGCGCTTACCGCGGTGGGTGGTGGCATAATCGGTACCGGAGTGGACACTTTATCCAAACTCGCGGACAAGTCATGCACCGTTTCTTCCAATATTCCACCAACTGGAGTTGGCCGCAAATACGGTCAACCTCAGTTTCCAAATGCCTAATGTGTTTACGGTAACGGGAAAAATCGTCCAAGTGTGGTAACGTTTCAGAAATCAAGTGTAAATCTTGGACAAGTTGTCCTTGCGACTCCTCCACATTCCGGAGTTGACCCGCAAGCGGTTTTACTGCGCATTTGAGACAATTTGCAATTGGTGGGGTGAATTGGTGGGGGTTTCCGCGGTGGTGCGCGAATTTTCCGCGGTTGGCTTTTCCAACAACGCAGAAATTCGTCCATCCAACCGTGAAACCTCATCTTGCATGGATCGGGCATTCCGATTCACTGAATCAGACTCGAGCAAAATGCTTGCAAGGTTTCCTTGTTGTTACCAAGCATTTTGTTATAAGATGAGCGAATTACAGTGACTCGGATATCGAGCACGCGAAACATTGGGAAGTGAGCGAATTTCCGCTACTGTGGTAGACAACAAGGTACAACGGGTTCGCAATTCCCCAATAGCGGCTTGAATACCACTAATGTCAAGAATTCGCTTGGAAAGTGCAGAAACATGCTCCTGCAAACCGACAACGGTGGCATTAATACCGCAAATGTCCGTTTGCATTTGTTGTTGCGCGAAGCAAAAAACCGTTGTGCGCAATCCGTGATATTCGCGTTCAAGGAGGGTAATACATCCCGGTTTGCGGCAGAATGGCAGGATTTTTGCTCCAAATGTAAAATTCGCTCAACCAAAAAGCGGATTTTGTGTATGGGGAACAAAATTTTCTTGCACTTTCTCCTGAAATTGCTTCAAATGCTCGATTTCCGAGCAAAGATGCAAAATCCATTGTTGGGCTTCTTGGAAAGAAGTGGTGAGTGCGGCAAAATGCTCCATCGCAACAAAGTTACCGATTTCTGGCATTTTGGGGTGGATTTTGCGTTTGTAATTGGTGCTCCAATTGTAGTAGCATGGTTGAAAAAGATTCCACTTTGGCAAAAAGATGGCTCATACCATCTTGCACATGCAGAAACTTGGAATCATTCCTCGTTTCCGCTTCATGCAGTGTTTCACTGATTTGTTGGAAATTTTGTGGAAGTTGGATGCGCAAAATACTGTCAACACTTTCTCGAAAATGCTGAAGGTCTTTCCCCGCATTTTCAAAATTGTGTTGGCAATATTTGCCGATTTCATGCAAATAATTCCAACAATATTCCAGTTTGGTGTTGACAACCCTGTGATTAAACTGCAAAACCTTGTTTAGCATGGTTGCGCGTTCCGCAACACATTGGTGGAACATGCAAAATTTGCTTGCTCAGCGGGTGATCCGATGGGAGTTGACCGAGAGCGCGGTAAAAAATCACGGGGGTGAAGTTATCCGTCAAAATCATCCTCATAGTCCTCCACAATGGAAACGGCACCATAATTTTCCGGCACCACCAGACGCATATCTGGGTTCCATGGCAAAGCAGGGAAAACCGCATTTTCCGTGGGTAATCCGGCAATGCGCGAAATGGTGTGGGGGGGGAAATTCAGGGGGGGGGTTAGAAAAAACGGCATTTTCACCGAGTTGCACTCCAAAAGGCCCACCGATGCTTCTACCGGGGATCTTTTGGGTGTGAACAGAGCAAGGGCAAATACCCCTCACTTTGTTCATGGGTGACATGGCTAACCAAGTGTAAGCGGGTTCATCCCCATTATCCTTGTGATCCAAATGGGCTTGGGCAAGGGGTTCATCCCTCGCCGCATCAATGATGGGTGAATCGGGATGGAGGTAGGGGGGGGGGGGGAGACCAGTCCGGCGTGATGCCGTTGATCAGGGGAGCCGTTTTTTGGGGCGTTTCTTCGGCGGGGAGGACTGCCTTTCTGGCGTGACGGGGTAATGAGCCCTGGTGAGAGGGGCCTCACAAGGCGGGAAACTGGATACTGGGGTGGGGAGGAAGGGAGGCGGGGAGCAGTGGGACCACGTACCCATTCCTCGGTACGGTCATTTCTCCGTGTCACGGCCTCCATGCGATTCCCAGGAGGGGGTTCCTCACCGGGACGAGGTTTTTCGTCCGGATATAGCCTTGAGGCTTTTCAGGAGGCCGCTATGTCTGGTTGAGGCCTTGGACGGGGGTGGGGGGGGAGTGATTTTTTTAAGTTTAGACCCCCGGGGGGGAGGGGGGGGGAGGGTGGGTGGGTCCGCCGGACCCCTCTCCCCACTTCCCTCGGGGGGGGGGGGGGTCCCCGGAGGGGGGTGGGATATACTTTTCGGCGCCTCAGGCGCGCGAAAAATTATTTTTTAGCACTTTTCACGATTTTTTCGGCCATTTTTTGTGGGTCCCCCGGGACCCCCTCCCCCCCCCGGGGGGGCCGAGGGAGGTGGGTGGGTGGGGAACCCCCCTCCCCCCCCGGTCTAAAAACCCTGGTGGGGGTCCCCCCCTGGGGTTACTGCCACTTTTTTGCCCAGGGGTCCATGGTAGCCCGGTGGGGGGCACCAAGGACAAGGAATCGATGGGGAGTCGGGACTTGGTTGGTCCGCTTGGTGTCGTTGGGGTTGGGATGTGCTAGTGGGGGTGGGACCTTTGTTGCATGTACTGCCCCCCTCAAAAGAAGAAAATGGCCAGGCACAAATGCGGTGGGAATGGTGCGTGAAATGGCTTTGGTTTACTGGGATCCAGGGCCAGGTCGAAGATGGGGCCTGCAGCCTTTCTTGGACAAGGGGGGGGGGGGCGTGAATGGGTTGGGGCTGGGTCCCTCAAAACCAGGTCCTGGGAGGCCCCATTTCGGCCAAGGAGTAGGGTTGGAGTAATGTGGGGGAATTGGGAGGAGGGCCTTGCAGGCCAAGGCCCTGAGGCGGGGGGGGGGTGAATGCAACTTGCATAATTTGCATTTTTTTGCATAATCAGGTTTTCCCAAATTTGCATTTTTTTTGGCATTTTTTGCGTTTTTTTGCATAAATATTTTGCCCTGGAAAAAAATGTTTTAGTTGGTTGCCATAGTTTGGATTTTTTGCATTTTTTTTGCATTTTTTACATAAAATATTTTGCCCTGAAAAAATTTTTGTAGTTGGTTGGCATATGTTTAGATTTTTTTGCATTTTTTTTTGCGTTTTTTTTGCATAACATATTTTGCCCTGGAAAATTTTTTGATTTTAGGCAGCAAAGCTCTGTCATATTCCAGCTTTTTCTCAAGGTTTTCATGCAAGTTGCATTTTTTTTTGCATTTTTTTTGCATTTTTTTTGCATTTTTTTGACTTGCATAACTTGAAGGGCCAAGTTGCATTTCCTCCACCTGCCTGAGGGCCTGTTGGGGGGGCTTGTGCCAAGAGGGGTTGGAATGGAGGCAAATGTGGGCGCAAGGGATGCAAGGGCATTTAGCTGTTCTGGAGGTTCATGATCTGCTGTTGCTGCGACGACCAACAGTTGTTGTAACTGTCCCAGTTTGTAGTTGTAGATGTTCAATGTTGGGCTGTGGTGGCAATGTGCTTGGCAATGGGTTTGGCATTGGCATTGGGAAATTGGCAATTGTGATCGGTGAAATCTTGGGCTGGGCCGGGGTCTGCCGGTTCAGACTTTTGGGGGTTTTTTCTCCCCGCGTCCCCCCGCGTCCCCCCCCCCGCGTCCCCCGCGTCCCAATTTGCGCCCTGTTTTTCGCAGATTTTGTCAATGCCGAACAATGCTTGCGGGTGGGAAGAGCCTTGTTGGGGTTTCCGAAAAGGGCCAACCAGGCGGCAGTTGCCACTGTACGCCCCATCTGCGAGCGCCGAGCTCTTGTCCAAAAAATTCTTTGGTGCCGTACTTTTTCCACGATGCCTGCATTGCCCCACAACCTGTCCACTTTTCTATTTTGTCTTCACGACGTTCCGAAGGAAAGTCCATGCTGCAGTCCATGCTCCAGGTGAAAATGGTCCTTGATTTCCTTGGCAACTTCGGCAAATTTGAGCTTGCCTGTTATTAACCTGTGGCCACGGGTTTTTGGAACTATGAACCAAACAAAAAGGCACACCATTTCCAAGATGGATCGCAGGTAATCCAAGTGCGTATTATTGGTCAATTCACGCTTCTTTCGCCTTCTTTCCTTCTCCTTCTCCCTCTTCCTTCAAAGTTTCTGCTGAGTGAGACCTAATCCACTCTTTCTTCCGTGCCAGAGTCATACAGACCATTGTTTTTTTTTGCCTCCTTTGTCAATGATGAAAATTTACCCCCCCCTTATTGTCCCAACGACCTCCCCCGGGAGGCCCGACCGACAATATGGGGGGGGAACAATATGGGGATACCAAGGAATTTCATTGGCGAGCCAAAAAAAACCCCTCGTCGACCGGGCCGAGGACACATGGGGGGGGGAGCCGGGGGGACAATAGGGGGGGTGGTAGGTTGGATTTGCGTTTTCTTTTAAAAAAAACGTCAACCCTGACCCTGCATGTCCATCGGTCCATGGGTGACCCCCCCCTAATTGTCGCCCTCCAAGGGAGGGGGGACTATTAGGGGGGGATGACAAATAGGGGGGGTCACGTTAAGGGGGGTCGGCACACCCCTCCCCCCCCCCCCTCACCGACCCTCGCCACGCCATTTTACCCCCTCCCCCCCCTTTTCAGACCCCCTCGCCACGCCATGTCAGCCGCGCCAAAGAAAATTTTCTTGGAAACCTCCGCGCACCCCTCCCCCCCCATCCGGGACCCCCTTGCCACGCCAAAAACCTCCCTCCCCC